>SNQJ01S0004715.1:181266-194939 GCA_010110895.2 Picea sitchensis | reverse complement strand
GTGTTTTGTTTTGTCATGAAAACACATGAATCACAGAAAGCTTTACACAACTTTGGTTATCACAGTGGATTACTGTGGGTTCCAACTCAGCACTGAACAAATTTGAGAGTAGCTTTCTGAGCCACGCTGCTTCTCTACTGGCAACACTTGCAACAATGTATTCTGCCTCTGCAGTGCTTTAGGCTATGGAGCCCTGTTTCCTGTTGGACCAGGAGATTATAGTTGAACCCAAACTGAAACAATATACGGAAGTACTCTTCCGATCCACTGTACTACCCAACCAATCTGAATCTGTATATCCATGAAGCATTACACCTCCACTGGAAGTGTATCTAAGCCCATAGGCTATAGTCCCTCGAACATATCTTAGAATATGTTTAACAACAACCATATGAATATGCTTCGGTTCACACATGAACTGGTTGAGGGCATTCACTGCATGCTAAATATCTGGTCTGGTATGTATAAGATACATCAAGGACCCAATGATTTACCGATATATAGTGAGGTCTTCCGAATTTGAACCTGTAGCTTGGCCTTGTAACTTCTTCAGGTTAGAAATCATCGGTGTGGATATGGACTTATAGTCCAACATGCCAAGTCTGCAGAGCACATCAATTGCATACTTGCTTTTGTGAGATAAGGATCTCATCTGGTTTCTACCACACCTCTAAGCTCAGAAAATAATGCAAAAAGACCCAAGTCTTTTATTTCAAATTCTGTTGAAAAGCTCCCTATTAGTCTGAGCTATCAAATTTTCCTTTTCAGTAAGGAACACATCATCCTAAGATAACATGATGATTTTGTACAATCTTTATATAAAATTTGGATCTGCAATACTCTTGGTGAACCCAAGACTCTATAGAGAAACTATCAATTCTTCCATACGAAGCTCTTAGAGCTTGCTTCAATTCATGGGATTCTTTCCCATGTATTACGAACCCCTCAGGCTGTTCAACATAACTTCTTGCTCAACTTCACCGTTAAGAAAAACAATCTTAACAATTATCTGGTGAAGTTTCCAACCACAAAATAACTCCAGCAAGGGATATACTGATTCTGATGGAAGTAATCTGGCAATAGGAGCAAGGATCTCGTCATAGTCAATTCCTTCTTTCTGAGAGAAGTCACGAGTCACAAATCTAATCTCAATACTGCCATCTGTTGCATGTCATGGCCTAACTCACATACAAGGATTGCTACCTCTGAGTCTCATAATATGTCTGCCTCCCTGCATGTGCAAACTGGCTCCCTCTGAACCTACAAGATCCTTTGACTGGTGTCGTATCTCTTCAAGATGTATTTGGTGTCGGTACCAAGTTTAATATGGAAAGCTTGAACTTGCTTGGGTTGAAGACACTTGTACTTTGCAGCTTGCTACCAACTGTAGCTATCTAGGGTATCTTTTGTGTATGCAATATTTGTTAGTTCAAGTAACCGTCCTACTAGTTTGTTGTCTATGCTTGACCCCTTTTTATAGGGGTTCAGTTTCTGATCAGAGTTACTTAAAAGCTGATCAAATTGGATCTTTTGAAGGCAACAAATATCTGTACTGTAACCAATAAATTCTCGCAGCAAGTTCTATCAAAGTTGACATGTGAGAGCCCAAGTAGGATAAAAGTGCATGTGGGTATTTGTGGCTACGCAATGTAATGTAAGTGTGCCCATGTATGTTCAATTTGAAAAAAAAACTGAGAATCTCTCTTTGAGTGCCAATGGATTTGAAAGAGGGAACTTGAACATGATCTCAAGGAATTTGCAACAGAAAACCAAGGATCCACCAAAAATAAAGAACACTAACCACATATTCTCTTAACAAGAAATCTCTCTCAACTAGCATTGGTCACTCCACCAAAAAATCCAAACAAGTTTACTTTTGCATCTCACAAGTGTACAAGAGAATAAATAAGATAGTCTTTCACTATCCCTTTCATATCAAACAGTGTAAATAGTACTGGGGTAACAATATGCCACAAAGCCTATCTCTTCTTCTTGAATCTTCTCATGAACTCTACTGCTCAAGATAAAGAAGATAAAGTATAATGAAAGAGATAAGTTCGCTCTATCTCTCTTAACACAAGCATGTGTTCAATATGAATTATGAAAAGACTTCTCCTTCCTTTATTTAATGAAAGTGAGGGAGGACAACAATCATAAAGTGAAAAATAAAGTTATGTAAGTGGTAATCATGATCATAAGGAGGACATGTGCCACTACATGCTTGCTCTATCCATTGGTGGATAGGGCTGTTATAAAATCTGCAAGGTGAATATGGCAGCCAACCATAAAATGTTATCAACACAAGTCTTCAAAATCCCCCAACCGTTGCATTGCAATGATTACCCGTAGAGACACCTCAAAATTGATCTTGATAAAACCCTTGAGAGGAAGGGCCCATTCTATATGAGTCTTTGAGTGATGTCTCTATTATTTTGAAAATAAATTAAATTGGAGATGCATATGGACAAACCCACTTGGTGCTTTTGTCCTTGAAGTCTCACGTCAAACCTATTCCAAACAAAACAGTCAGATGGTACTGTAGCTATAGAGATTTCAAGTCATAGAAAGATTTATAGGTCTACTGTTGGCTGTAAGGATTGCTGCGCCTTATCAGATGACCATCTACTTTAGATTCATAAACTTCAACTTCTTACCTAAGAATCCACTACATAAGGGGTGCTTCTAAAAAAAATTAGCAGACCTCTCTGAGACGTGTGCATCGATGTATAATCCACAACAGGTTCAACAAAGAGGACAAAATAAAAAGTGTAGTTTTACACACAAATTGTTGCTTAGTTTGTAGCAAAGTCAACACCACTAGATGGGATGATTTACAAAATCAATACTTCTGGAATACACAGACCACTGGGTAACAAAACCATGGCTGCTAGAGTTGTTCACTATGAAGATATCTTGGAATACAATGCTCATAATATGTATGGGCTATTAGAGGCTACCATGACAAACACAACATTGAAATCAATATTAAATGAGAGGCCATTTACTAACCCGTTCTACCTTTCTTGGATCAGGGGCCCATGCTGCACATTGGAGACGAGACAATGCTGCAACATGGAATGATCTTTGGTACTCCATGTGTCCACCACTAAGCATAGAAAATTTGGGTCAAGTAGCAAATTAAAATAGTAAGAAACAACCTTCAGAAAGCAAATTCAAAAATTGAAACTAAGTGCCCTTAAAAGGGTCATCATACAAGTACTCTCTCTCTGCTCCAAAATAGACATAAAGTCAAGGAGAACATAGCATCTTGTGTTTGGGTTTCAATGACTGCTGATCTACAAACCCTAAGAAGTGGATCTACCCAGGGTCAAGTCTGCAACTCTTGAGCTCTTTTCACGCCTTAAGCTTTGAAACCATGTTAGAATTAGGGAAAAATTGTAAAACAAAAAACTTATAAAATTTCTGTTTGCTAGATCAACACATGTAAGAAACAGATCTAAAATAAATCTTGAAGATAATAAAAAATTTTCGAGTGTAAAAACAAAACTCTAACTTACCTCTTGATCAATGAAAGAGTACCTGTCACATGTGTGGATGTATACCTCATAAATATGCTCAGACATTAGTTTAGATTCATGGATCAAACCTCTAGGGTTTGATCTTTGTCAAAGTGGACTATGGGACAGTTTTGCCAATGATGTAAACCCTCAAAAGATGCTGTAGACAACAAGAACAAACAACAGGACCTTCAAGTAAATAATAGCAATACCCACAGCAGATAGAACCCTCCACAGAAACAAAATAGGGCACATGTATGAACTAGACAACAATTAGAAACAACAGATCCTTCAAAGCAAAACGCTCCACAAACAAACCCTCCACACAGGGAGAGTATGGACAACAAGATAACAAACCCTCCTTCAATACAAAAAATCTGGACAACTAGTGGAAACCCTTCAGCTCAATACTCGACAACTAAAGGAGAGGCCATGGCTGTTGGTAGTCAAAGAGAGGTAGGGCCGCGGCTCTCTGAACAGACCTGGCTATTAAGGAAGAGGGGTTGTGACTTCTTTGAATAGATCTGTCAACACAAGGGAGGCCTCACGGCTCAGGCATATCCGACAACTGTAGGAAGAGGGGCCGCGTGCACCCTATACACCAGCAGATAACAAGGAGGAGCTTCCATCCATGACCAAAACACTTAGATCTGAAAACTGATAGCCAGAAGAGAGGTCGCACCAACAAAGGAAACTTAGATCTGAACTAATAACAAAAGAGAGGCCGCACCAACAAAGGAGAGTAGTCACCGAGGTAGCCGCAACAAGGAGAGAGAGGAGAGAGTGTGAGTGTAATAGAATGTTACAGGGTAAGGTCTTATTTATAGTTAGGCAGAGGGGTTAGGGCAATTAAATTTATAATTTAATATTGACATTTAATTAATATAAATATTAATTAAAATGTCAATTAATATCAATATTAATTAAAATGTCAATTAATATTAATATTAATTATAAAAACCCTAAACACATAAAACCCCATTCACATAAAGAAAAATCCCAATCACATAAAAGAAGAGGAAAACAACAAGTGGGTACTTGTTARGACAAAGTCAAGGGGGGGTCCATAATGGAAAAACATGTCCACATGAGTCTCATAATGACCTATAAACTTTATCATCACTGCATTAGAGGGTACATCAACAATGTGGTCATGTACATYTTCATAGGTACTCCTAGGTCTCATGGAYCATCCCGGGAGAGARGAAGAKGATCRCACATCAACACATCTTGGTATTTCACCAAGATCTACCTGGTCRAAGACCAGGTTGCCCCAGAACACATATGGGGTCCCTATAACACATCTAGGGTCTTATCCACCAAGGTACAAGACCAAGGATCAACCCATGCATTAGGCAAGGGTTCCTTGGAACACATCCAGGGGCCCTAGGCACATCTAGGGACTTATATCAACCACCAAGGAACATATCCAATGATCAGTCCAAGCATTGAGCAAGGATTCCCTGGAACACATCCAAGGGCCCTAGACACATCTAAGGACTTATATCAACCACCAAGGAACATATCCAAGGATCAATCCAAGCATCGAGTAAGGATTCCCTGGAACACATCCAGGGGCCCTAGACACATCTAGGGGATTATTGCTTGGCCAAGACCAAGAACCCTAGTCATATACTGGGGGCCTTCACTAGGGTCTTTTGCCATGGCTCTCATTGGTTGGTCTCATACCAAGAAACCCCAGGAGTGTGCTGGGGGCCCTAGTCCATAGCTAGGGTCTTTTTCATCCTCCGGAGAATGGTTCTTGCAACTGCATTAATTTCAACAAGTATGGAACACGTTACATTTGTAATTTTTAAACCCGTGAAGTAAAGTAATGCATACAGATTCTTAAGCAAAACATAAATTAATCAATGGCTCATACACATAGTACATAGAGGTTTGCGTTGGAAACCCTTAACTGGGAGAAAACCAACCTTCCTTGGTACTGCATCTTTCAACTCTTCATTGTATTAATTTCACCATTCACCATACAATATATACAATATTTTAGGTATTTTGTAGCTACCAAAACCCTAATCACTTAATCCGAGATTAATTTAGAAAACCGCTAAAAATAGCAAAAACCACCCAAAAAAAATTTCAGGGCGCTTCCCCGAACCTCGTCGGCTTCGGGCTATCGCCCAGAGCTGAACTGATGCAGACCCTTCCTCCTCTCCTCGGGGCAGCACGACCTCCTGGGCTAGGATCTTCAGTTCCGAATCGAATTGGCTCTCTGAGACCGTAATGGTCTCATTTGCGAATTAACATAGGTCCTCTCAACCCTCTGGTGCAAGTTCTATGGCACCCACGACCTCTTTCCGCAACTGCTGAACTCTCAGGTTTCAGGTACTAGCTCTTTTCTCGTTAGCCCCTTGTCGCATGTGACCTCGGGCTAGGTTCTTGCGTAAACGCATGATTGCGGGTGCGCCCAAGAGTGGTTTGGGATCAACTGCTTTTCTCTCCGCAATTTACCTCCAGTTGCCACGTACCTCTTCATCAATACCGTGGTTTCGATTGCGGCCCGTCCTCAAAGTTTTAAAGTTCGAACACTTTTTGGCCCCGCAATCGAGCGTGACCGTCGATCTTACGATCTTGACGGTGCTTCTAGACTGACGACTGAGATCTGTCTCTTCCAAACCAACGATTCAGATCTAATTCTCCCGCATCAGACGATTGATATTTACTTCGGGTCTTTACCTGAAATCCACAGATTCGCGCCACTTGTCCTCTGGATCTGACGACCCAGATTCACTTTGGGTCTTCGGGTTTCTGAAATTTCAACTTTCAACTGAAACCCCAATGCAATTTACCCGAAGCTTGCGATCTGTCGTCACGTGTCTCTCTGGATCTAACGATCCAGATCTCTTCGGCTCTTCGACGCTTTGACTCTTCGGTCCTTCGGGCTTAGGAAGTTTCAAACTTCTATGCGCTCGTTCCGGTCGGAGCGCCTTCACCCGAATTGATGGATTTCCGCCACGCTTCCTTCCAGATGATGGACAATCCCAAATCACTTTGGGACTTTAGCAAGTCCACTCTCCCCTTTTCCTTGGCTCCTCCTTAGAGGTGACCTTGGGCAGTGACCTCACGCAAACATGCGATTGTGGGCATGCTCGAAGGTGGTTTGAGACCAAACTACCTTTCGCCCCACAATTCACCTTGAGCCTCCACACATCCTTTCTCCAAAACCGTGGTTTGGATTGCGGCCCGCCCTCGACTTCGTAAAGCTAGAGCACCTTCTATCCCTGCAATGCGAGGTGACCGTCGATCTCATGATCTTGACAATGCTCCTAAATGGACGATCGAGATCTACCTCCAACAGTTCAGATCTCCCTCTCCCAGATCGATGGCTAGGGTCGTTTCGGAATTCCGGGCTTCAGAACTCTCAAATCTCAAACTTTTCCTTTCTTTCGCAATGAAGGATCTTCTGCGCTGTGATCCAATGGCCACTGTTGCCCTCTCTCCTGAGCTTCTGATCTCTTATGACTTAGAAGATTTTCTAAGTATTCAAAGGCTTCGAGCTTTGCTCCTCCTTCGAGTCCGTCTATTGGGTCTCTTCTGCAGTTATGAAAAGCGCTATCCCTTCTGAGCTTGATCCTTGGAGGATTTCGATTTCCCATGCACTCCTTGCGTTTATGGGATTTCGTCAAACTCAAATCCGAAGGATTTCTTGAAAATAAATTCTTCTGACCCTCCTGGCGTTCCTCTTGCTCGATGCACACCTTACAGAGCTCCTCTTTACAGAGTGTTATATAACTCTGTCTCTCTCTGAACTCAACACATAGTTGTTCCTGTGCACTCCTTGCACTTCTGCCGATGAAGATCAACGCTACCTCTCCTGAGCTTCTCTGAGGTTAATTCACCTCTGTCAACGCACTCCTTGCGGACTATGTGCACTACTTGCACTCGAAAACTCAAATAAGAGAAGCAATTGAAACTTATTCAATTCTTCACCAGTTCATACATTCAAAACATGAACGACATATAAAAGCATAACAATGAATGCAAATACATAAACACACATAAAGTTCATATGCAGGAAAAACTGCTTTCATTCTATTAAGATGAATGTTCGATTACAATGTGCAGGTTGGACTGTAACAGAGTTTCAGCTCTCTCAAAACAAACTATTCTACTTCCTATTCAATGACAATACTCCTACATCAACTTCATTTGGGCATGCCATGCATCTACATATACAGGAAGGTTCCTAGGGTTCCCTCCGACTACCTCTCTTATCAAAGGAACAACTAACAACTACTCAAGCTCCGTTACATTCAAGACTGAGTGAAACTCCCAGATCTCTTGCGGTCATTCAGTTTCCAAGCGTTTCGCTCTTCTTCAATCATCCGTTCAAAACGGATCTACAAAAAAACGTGAACTTTTAGATTCTGATTAATTTAAAAAGGCACACTATGGCGTTGAGTTGGCCCTCCACGTGGGATTTGCTGACGATGCTCCTGCATCATACTCCACTGCTGGGAAAAACATGAGCTCCTGCTCATGGCTCCCTTTGCCATGTTGTTGAGATCCTCCAGGGTCCCATACTTTCTCTTAGAGTTGTTCATCTCCTCCTTTTCCTCGCAACTTCTTTTTCCCTGCTGCTCCTGCAGGTTTTCTTCTGTCCCATACTTCTCTGATGACTACTTCTTGTGCTGCTTCCAGCATCAATCTCTTTATCTCCTCTATTTCTTTGTCCAGCTGGTCCATTGGCTGGTTTCCCCCCTGCAGTATGCTCTTTTGCCTTTTCTCTCCATCAATTCCCAACTTGACTTGTTGGATAAGATGCTTTTGCATTTTTACCCTTCTCTCCAGGGCCTCCATCTCTTCACACAGATCAACAAGATCCATGCTATTGGTTTCTTCCTTCTCTGCTGTAGGTTCGTATCTCTTGCTCAACTCCTTGGCTGAAATTTTTGAGCAGTTCCACTGAATGCTCTTCTTTCTCCATCTCTCGGGCACATTGAAATGTGTGCTCTTTCTCCTCTTCACCAATCTGATCAATCTAAACTTTCATGTTATCTTCATCTCCCGTGGCATTAGTTGGCCACTCTGTTGCAAACTCCAGTTCTGCAATCTCACCACTGAGTTGTTGCTCAGCTTCCTCCTCTGTCAGACTGACTTTTGTCATCTCCTCTTGTGTTGGTTCAACTCCAACTTCCTCCAGCTGTTCCCTAGACTGGTATGCTCCTCCACCTGTTTCCAATTTGGCCTGTTCGAGATGCCTACTCTGCATATTTACTCTTCTCTCTTGGGATTCTAATTTCTCATACAACTCAACAAAGTCTATGTTGTCTGCTTCCTCTTCTTCCGCAAGATCCAATGCTGCAATTATCTACCTTTCAGCTTCATGGCTGAAAAATTTGAGCAATTCTGTTGAATGCTCTTCTTCTGAAATCTGCATGATTGTCTCTTGGCAACCATCTTCTGGTTTTGGATTGTCCAACCAATCCTCCAACATCTTCAGCTTTCGCTCCCATTGAGTGAACAATTCATCTGAATTCTCCTCTTTTTTTGCTGGGGCAAACATCAATGTTTGCTCCTTCTCCTCCTCTTTGACAATCTTTGTTGGCTGTCTTTCCTCTGCTACACCTGCATCATAGACATAGTTAGCTTTAAAAGCATTTGGCTCCATGGCCTCTTTCTTGGATTCTTTTTGCACTACCTCCTCTTGTGAAACACTTGTATTAGCCTCTGCTGGACTGTTTTGTAGGAATATTTGAATTCCCCCAATGATCAGAACACATCTATGATCTTCTTCCATCAACACTCCTTGCTGATATGAACTGTCAATTGAGTTCATCTCTTCTCCCTTTCCCACTTGACAACTTGGGATTTTCTCTCTGCCCACCTGACATTCCATGAGATCACCCGATCTCTCTCCATTGCCCACTTGTCAACTTGAACTTCCATCACTGCCCTCCTGGCAGTCTATGAGACCATCCACTTATCTCCTTTCATTGCCCACCTGGGAACTTGAAAGTTCACTTCTGCCCCCCTGGCAGTTGATGAGATCCTCCACTGATCTCTTCTCCTCCTCATCACTGAGATTTCTCCCAGTCTCTGGTTCACAGATGTGAATCAGTTCCTCCTCTATGTCACTGAGGGTTTTAACATGCCTCAACCACTTCCTCAACTCTTGTTGCTGTTTTTTGGCCAACAACTTTTGAACATGCCATTTTACCTTTCTGTTCAGAGGCCATTCGTACCTCCATTGTACCTTTGTCTCCTGCTGCATCTTCAATGTCAACTGTTCCATTCTTGCTCTTCTTAATGAGCTCCTTGTCAATTTCTGCTTTACTCTTTTGTTGGTGGTCTCCTCTTCGACCACGCTCATGGCCTTTAGTAGCCATCTTTTCTGTCTTCATCCCTCCTCGCTATCTACCATTTGCTGCACATTTTGCAACAATATTTACAGAGCATCAATACTCTGTCCCTTTTCCTTTACCCGCTGTTCTACAGGCAAACTCCAGCTTCTGAGACCATTTGATGTCATCAGATTATTTCTATTCACCTTTTCACCTTTGCCTACAATCTGCAGACACAATTCAGTTCTTGATACTACTTGATGTAGTCAGATTGTCTTCTCTATCTCCTTTGTCTGAAATCTACAGACAAATCAATGCTGATATCTCTTGATGATATTAGATTATCTCCTTTATCTCTCTTCTTCTTTTGCCTGTTGTCTGCAAGAAAAAAATTATACTCTAATACCACTTGATGCAGACCCCCCTTCCTCTGCTCGGGGTTGCGCGACCTCCCAATCTAGGATCTTCAATTCCGAACCGAATTGGCTCTCTGAGATCGTAATGGTCTCATTTGCGAATTAATACAGGTCCTCTCAACCCTCTGGTGCAGGTTCTATGGCACCCGCGACCTCTTTCCGCAACTGCTGAACTCTCAGGTTTCAGGTACTATCTCTTTTCTCGTTACCCCCTTGTCGCATGTGACCTCGGGCTAGGTCCTTGCGTAAACGCACGATTGTGGGTGCGCCCAAGGGTGGTTTGGGATCAACTGCTTTTCTACCCGCAATTTATCTCCAGTTTCCATGTACCTCTTCACCGATACCGTGGTTTTGATTATGGCTCGTCCTCAAAATTTTAACGTTCAGGCACTTTCTGGCCCCGCAATCAAGCGTGACCGTCGATCTAACGATCTTGACGGTGCTTCTGGATCGACGACTGAGATTTGTCTCTTCCAAACCAACGATTCAGATCTAATTCTCCTGCATCGGACGATTGATATTTACTTCGGGTCTTTACTTGGAATCCACAGATTCACGCCACCTATCCTCTGGATCCGACGACCTAGATTCACATCGGGTCTTCGGGTTTCAGAAGTTTCAACTTTCAACTGAAACCCCAATGCAATTTACCTGAAGCTTGCGATCTGTCGCCACGTGTCTCTTTGGATCTAACGATCCAGATCTCTTCGACTCTTCGGCGCTTTGGCTCTTCGGCTCTTTGGTCCTTTGGGCTTCAGAAGTTTCAAACTTCTGTGCACTCGTTCCGCTTGAAGTGCCTTCACCCGAACTGATGGATTTCCACCACGTGTCCTTCCAGATGATGGATGGTCCCAAATCACTTCGAGACTTTAGCAAGTCCACTCTCCTCTTTTCCTTGGCTCCTCCTTAGAGGTGACCTTGGGCGGTGACCTCATGCAAACACGCGATTGCGGGCACACTTGAAGTTGGTTTGAGACCAAACTACCTTCCGCCCCACAATTCACCTTGAGCCTCCACGCGTCCTTTCTCCAAAACCGTGGTTTGGATTGTGGCCCGCCCTCGACTTCGTAAATCTCGAGCACCTTCTATCCCCGCAATGCGAGGTGATCGTCGATCTCACGATCTTGACAGTACTCCTAAACAGACGATCGAGATCTACCTCCAACAATTCAGATCCCCCTCTCGCAAATCGACGGCTAGGGTCGTTTCGGAATTCCGGACTTCAGAACTCTCAAATCTCAAACTTTTCCTTTCTTCCGCAATGAATGATCTTCTGCGCTGTGATCCAACGACCACTGTTGCCCTCTCTCCTGAGCTTCTGATCTCTTCCGACTTAGAATATTTTCTAAGTATTCAAAGGCTTCGACCTTTGCTCCTCCTTCGAGTCCGTCTATTGGGTCTCTTCTGCACTTATGAAAAGCACTATCCCTTCTGAGCTTGATCCTGGGAGGATTTCGATTTCCCACGCATTCCTTGCGTTTCTGGGATTTCGTCAAACTCAGATCTGAAGGATTTCTTGAAAATAAATTCTTATCGCCCTCCTAGCGTTCCTCTTACTTGATGCACACCTTACAGAGCTCCTCTTTACAGAGTGTTCTATAACTCTGTCTCTCTCTGAACTCAACAAAGAGTTGCTCCTGTGCACTCCTTGCACTTCTGTTGATGAAGATCAACGATACCTCTCCTGAGCTTCTTTGAGGTTAATTCACCTCTGTCAACGCACTCCTTGCGGATTATGTGCACTCCTTGCACTCGAAAACTCAAATAAGAGAAGCAATTGAAACTTATTCAATTCTTCACCAGTTCATACATTCAAAACATGAACGACATAATCAAGCATAACAATGAATGCAAATACATAAACACACAAAAAGTTCATATGCATGAAAAACTATTTTCTTTCTATTAAAATGAATGTCTGATTACAATATGTGCAGGCTACACTGTAATAGAGTTTCAGCTCTCTCAAAACAAACTATTCTACTTCCTATTCAATGACAATACTCCTCCAACAACTTCATTTGGGCATGCCATGCATCTACTTATACATGAAGGTTTCTAGGGTTCCCTTTGACTACCTCTCCTATCGAAGTAACAACTAACAACTACTCAAGTTCCGTTACATTCAAGACTGAGAGTGAAACTCCCAAATCTCTTGTGATCATTCAGTTTCCGAGCGTTTCGCTCTTCTTCAATCATCCGTTCAAAACATATCTACAAAAAAATGCTAGCTTTTAGATTCCGATTAATTTAAAAATGCGCACTATGGCGTTGAGTTGTCCCTCCACGTGGGCATTGTTGACGATGCTCTTGCATCATGAACGCTGCGGGTAACCAGGGGGCCAAACCTGCCCCCCCCTGGGACCCCCCAGGAAAGCGTTCGACGCACACGACACAAAGAGCGAAGGAAGTTGAAATCGTTAGACGCAGTTGCCGAATTTGACGCGCCCCCACACACACACACATGCAAACAATATAACACATACCCAACATTCTCCCACTTATTGTTTTCTTTGCATACAGGGGTTCACATGATTACATAGTCAACAATCCAGGGAAACAATGCCCATTGTTACTCTACACAAGATAACTTCTCTGTGCTCACAGAGTTTGTCAATTAATCTGCAACATTCTTCAAAGTTTCAACATTTTCCAACAACACCTTCTTTTCTTCAACCATGTCTCTAACAAAGTGATATTGAACATCAATATGCTTTGTCTTCGAATGATAAGTATGGTTCTTTTCCAGGAAGATTGCACTCTGACTGTCACACTCTAATCTCACTGCTTTTTGTACCAACCCAATACCTGAACACAATCTTTGTAACCATACTGCTTCCTTGCTTGCATGAGTGGCTGCCATGTATTCAACTTTTGTAGTTGAGAGTGCCATTACAACCTGTCTTTTGCTCATCCAACTGATTGCTCCTCCAAATAGGTTAAACACATACCCACTTGTGGATCTTCTGCGATCTAGATCTCCAGCCCAGTCTGCATCAACAAACCCATGTATGTCCACCACTCTGTCCAATCTTGGTCTTCCTTGGTAGAAAAATCCATAATTGGTAGTGCCACGCAAATACCCGAAGACCCTCTTTACTGCTGTCCAATGCTCTTTCCCTGGTTTTGACATATACCTGCTCAAAACTCCCACTGCATGTCCAATGTCCGGTCTATTACAGACCATTGCATATATCAAACTGCCAACTGCACTAGCATACAGAACATGGGACATGTCCTCTTCTTCTTCCCGTGTCTTGGGACACTGATCTGCAGATAACTTTACACCTATAGGAATATGAACCTTGACCGGTTCATTTCCATGCATATTAAACCTCTGCAGTATCGTCTCAACATATTTTCTCTGATTCAACCAGAGTTTCCTGTTTGCACGATCTCTTTTAATCTCCATTCCCAGAATGAAGTTAGCAGCA
>SNQJ01S0004715.1:154572-181256 GCA_010110895.2 Picea sitchensis | reverse complement strand
CGACTTCTTCTTCTAAGACAAGGTAACAATATTCTTCATAATTCTTGTACATACCATGTTTACATAGTTTTTGTACATATCTTGCATATCTATTTTTTAGAAGATAAGATGTTCAAAGAGAAACAATACCTACAGAAGAATAACAAGATAAGGATTGCTATCACAATGACTACAAGTCAAGCAATACAAATGAAAAGATGAAGTACATTGAAAATCCTTGGTAACAATTCCTGTGGAAGCTATTACCACTGCAAGATAAGTCGAAATCTGAATCAAACTTGAAGAAACCTAGAAGAAGTCAACAATCAAGAGGAAATTATAAAAAGACTTGTGACACTTTGCAAAAGGCAATAAGGATGCAGACAAATGCATGGACTCTCCTAGATGGAGGGAGCCAATTATATAATTTCAAAAGAAGAGCAAGCATTCATGCATGAAGCAAGGATAATGATGCAGCTAATCCTAAATAATATGACCCATTGAGGATTATGAAGTATCTATCCATGTTCCCATCAATGGTAGCAACCATGAAAAGCAACACATGTTTAGTTTGACTTTAGAATAAGTCTTATTTGAAAAGAAGCCTTAAAGTATCCCCGGTTGTCCATCCACATCCATGATATTATGATGAAAGGAAGAAGCCAGAATCTTCAGGGCATGGAATCTATAGAAAACTCCATGAACCCTTGCCACGATGTCATGAGAAAGCAGGAAACAAAAGGAGTTGAATCAAACCATGATATACTGTAATGATCAAGAGATATATGAAGCTTTCAGAGAAATCCAGTGTTCCAAAAAGATCGAAGTACTTTGAGATCAAGCATTACGTTCTCCATGATGAGGTCCAAAAAAAGAGAAGTGGTTCTCCAATATATCTGCATAGATGAGTAGATAGCAGATACTTCGATAAAACCTCTGTCCAAGATGAAAAAGTTTGTGTACTCAAGAAATAAGCTAGATCTTGTGGAGATGACTTCCTTATTGAAAAGGGAAGATATGACTTCCAGGTTGGGAGGGAGCACTGATGTGTCATTGATTTATGGACAATCATTTTTTAGTTCGAAAAATGGTCCAAGATGAGCAGTTCCTTTTCCAGTTCGGAAAGTGGTTTGAGATTCCTGAAAAACATGCATTTTCCAGTTCGAAAAATGGTTCAGATCGGACAATCATTTTCGTAATGAAAATGGTTCGATAGATTGCTAATGTACCATAGACAATGATCCCCCTTGTGGCTAGTGTGGGGGAATGGTCTAGGACAATATTTCTTCTTGACAATCACTCTCAGTAGTGGTAAAGAAGAATGGTCCGCCTCGCCGGGCAGTCATTCTTTTGAAGTTCACAATTGTGATCAGTTTCAAAGAATGGTCTGTTTTGGAGGTTGGTGCAGGACAATCATTTCCTTAGGAAATGGTCTGGACAATCATTCCCTAGGGCAGACTCATTCTCTCTAGGTGGCACTTTGCTTAGTGCCGAAAAAATGGTCCAGTTAGGTGAATGGTCCAGGTTCAGCAATCAGGGACATGCATTCCCTAGGGCAGACTCATTCTCTCTAGGTTGCACTTTGTTTAGTGCCGGAGGAATGGCTCAGATAGGTGAATGGTCTAGGCTCAGAAATCAGGACAATTATTCTTCTATGCTTGAGAAGAATAGTCTAGTAGCTCATCGTTGATGTTTTACCTTCTGGGGGAAGATGCTCTTCCATATCTCACAGATGTGAGTGGAAGAATGGCCCAGATGACTCAATTTATATCATGACATTGTTTTTCTATGCAGGTTGATATCAGATGATATGATTGCTTTGGAGATTGTATGTCTCTAGACAATAGATGTATGATACTGTGGTAGATGTGTTCCACTGGTTGTGACTATGTGTCACTGATTAAGTAGCTGTGTGCTACTTGGTGTGGTAGTGTACCACTGGATTGTAGTTGTGTACTACTATGGATAGACACAGTTGTGTTCTATTGAATGACATTGTTTTGATTGCCATGAAGACTATCAGTAGTGTTGAAAATGATTATCATCTAGATGGATGGTCTGTGTATCGATGGACATACATTCTCCAGACGAAAAATGGTCCAGGACATTTATTCTTCTAGGACATATGCCCAGATTAGAAGAATGGTTTTTGTATCACTCTTTGGAGTGAGTGACTTATTCAGCATCATGTATGGTTACTCAGATGGAGTATGGTTTCAAGAGATGATGCAGTTGATGCTGTCAGATGACAATGATAGTGATGATGGTGCTTGTGATCTACTCATGAGATAGTCTGTAAGACTATGATGATGCTACCTGTTGAATTCTATGTTTGTGCTCAAGACCATTGCCTTCAATACCTCCCTAGCTAGGAGGGAGTGTTGATATTATGGTAGCTACGGGAGGTATTTACCTCCACATGTAACCCCGATGAGAATATAATATTTCGAGAAGCAAGAAGAAACCCTAAAGGATTAAACTTAACCCTAGAAGACAAGTCGACTCAAGGAAATAATTAATATTAAGTATTTATCCTCCAGAATGAGAAGTCAGCCTAGACAGCTCAGGAAAACAATATAAATACAAGTAGCCAGACCTCATTTTGTATACACAGCTCAAAATTTCAGCTGGGTAGAAGTGCACACTGCTGAAACTGGGCAAGTGCGCAAGTCTGGGGAGCAGTTGCAACCGATAACTGTTTTCTTGGTTTAGGCTTGGACTTTCTAATGGTTATGGTTGGACTTTCTGATTAGTCTTTGTTATCTTTGCTTGGTGCATTAACCTTGGTTGGCTATTGGTTTGCTTCCATAATCATTCTCTGTCAAGGTTAAGGTGCTCGGGGGTGGCTTCAGCCTATGGCTGGGTGACAATATTGTTATATTGTCTATGGTTAAACGAGCACATACATTACTTTCTAACACAAATAACCCTACAAACAACTTTCTAAGCCACAATGCTTCTTTGCTAGTTGAGCACGTTGTAATATATTCCGTTTCGGCCGTACTGAGTGCCACACTAGTTTTCTTCCTGCTGAACCATGCAATCACAATTGATCCTAGATTGAAACAACACTTGGATGTACTTCTCCGATCTACTACACTATCGGCCCAATCTGAATCAAGACAACCATGTAGGCTTATCTCATGATCTGAGACATTCTGAGACCATAATCAATTTTACCCTTTAGGTACCTCAATATGTGTTTTGCTGCAACTAGGTGAACATGTCTCTGCTCAACCATATACCGAATCAAGGTGTTCACCGTAAAATATATATCTAGTCTCGTTTTTGTCAAATACATCAGTGATTTGATTATCTATCTATACAAGGAGACATCCACTATTTTTGAAGATGTATCACTTAGCAACTTCATATTTGTCACCATGGGCATAGGCATGGCCTTGCAATCAATCATATCGAACCTCTTCAAAACCTCTACTGCATATTTTCCTTGGTCTAGGAAAATCTCATTTTGTCTTTGCCATACCTCTAGACCTAAGAAGTAGTGCATTATTCCTAGATCTTTCATCTCGAATTCTGCGACAAGCTTCCTCTTTCTCTCAACGATAGGCTTCTCTTCTCCTATCAGAAACAAGTCATCTACGTATAGCAATAATATCATTGGTCTTCCATCTTCAACCTTGTAGTAAAGGTTGGGATCTGCTTTACTCCTGGTAAAGCCCAAAATCATAAAGAAGTTATCCATTCTGTCGTACCAAGCCCTTGGGGCTTGCTTCAAGCCATATAAGGCTTTCTTTAGCCTACACACATGTGACTGTCTGTCATGTGTCTCAAAACCTTGTGGCTGCTCCACATACACTTCCTCTTCTATCTCACCATTCAAAAAAGCCGTCTTCACGTCCATCTGGTGTATCTTCCATTTCATTACTATAGCTATCGAAAGCATAGTCCTAATGGAGGTGTATCTCGCTACAGGAGAAAAAGTCTCCTCATAATCAATGCCTTCTTTCTGGGAGAATCCTCGGGCCACAGACCTTTCCTTGTACTTTTCAATATTTCCATCTGTTGCATGCTTTATTTTGTAAATCCATTGTGAGCTCACAATTGATTTCTCTCGTGGTCTTGGAACCACATCTCAAACATCATTTTTCAAAATGGATTGGTACTCTTCAATCATGGCATCCTTCCATTCCTTCTTTTCTGCAAACCTCTTCATAACATGTAGGCTCTGCATCAATATTATCACTAAGGAGTGCCACGTAACTGGAATATGGTTTTGGTTTCTTGCTTTCTCTGTAAGTTCCTTCTGGAGCACCGTATTTTTCTGTATCCTGTATAATCTCACGGGTCCAAGATGGCCTCTTCTTTCCTCTAGGTGGATATGTGGGTCTTTGTGGCTCTGCCATGTCATGATCTTCTATATCATGTTCTTCTAGTACAATATCATTTCTTGTGTCTACAACTCTTGGGGCTATCAGTTCTTCATCATGGTCTTCATCTGTACAACACTTCCTTGAATTGTTGAATTCTGCATCCTCATCGAAGGTAACATCTCTTCTGATCTCAACCTGTTTGTGACTAGGGATGTAGACTCTGTATGCCTTCAATGTTTCACTGTAACCAACAAATATGCCCTTTTTTCTTGAAGGGTCCAATTTGGATCTTTTGTCCTTGGGAACATGCATATATACTGGAAAAACGAATATTCTCAGGTCGCTGACTTATGGCTTCACTCCCGTGAACATTTCTTCTGGGGTCTTACTACCAAGAACATGATGGGGTGTTCTATTCTGCACATACACTGCATTCCTTGCTGCTTCTGCCCATAGATGTTTCAGTAAGTTCTGATCATGAAGCATGGCCTTCACTGCTTCCATTATGGTTCGATTCTTTCTTTCTGCCACACCATTTTGCTGAGGATTGTACGAAGTAGAGAGCTCCCTCTTAATCCCAACTTCCCCACATAATGCCTTGAATTCATTTGATGTGAATTCTCCACCATTGTTTGACTTGAAGGCCTTAATCTTCTTTTCAGAAAGATTTTCTACAATGGTCTTGAATTCCTTAAATTTGCTAAACACTTCACCTTTTGACTTCAAGAAATAAATCCAAGTTTTGCATGAAAAAATCATCAATGAAGGAGACATAGTATACATACCCACTGGATGAAGAGGTGGACATAGGTCCACATACGTCTGAGTGTACAACGTCCAATATGCATTTGGCCTTGCTTTTACTACTTGGAAATGGGTTCTTCACGCTCTTGCCTTATGCACATCCTTTGCATATGCCCTCATGGTCCACATGGATCTCAGGTAGTGCTGTCACCATCTTGCTCATGATTTGTAATGCCTTATAGTGTAGATGAGCAAGTATTTTGTGCCATAACTCACATGGGTTTACGGTATTGTGAACCAGGGATGTTTCTGAGTGTCCTTTCAGTTTGTATAAGCCTCCATCTTGGACACCAATCACAATTGAATCATTGAAAGAATTTCCTTTTGGCCACATGAGAACTTCTCCATCAACAAATGAAATTATGAAACCCTTCTCTTCTAGAGCTGAAATAGAGAGGAGAGTTTTCCTTAACCCAGGTATGAGTAAAACATATATCATCTTCATCAATTTTCCGGAATCTAACTTGAAAAAATCTTCTCCTATGCCTTTGATAGGATACTGATAATCATCTCCAAGTTTCACCTTATGAGGTGAGTCATTCTTGATAAAGTTTGACAGAGTATTGGTATCCTGTCATGTGCTTAGAAGCACCACTATCAATGAGCCAAGTGTCACTTCCATGAGTGACAGTTCCTGTAAGGGATGAAATTGAAAGATATGGTTCATTATCATTTTCTTCTTCTGGATCTTTAGATCTTACGAGATCATTCTCTTCTAGAGTGTATTTCCGCGCTTGGAGGTCATTGGATCCTTCAAGATTTCCATCAAGCTTGGAGCTGGTAGTCATCCTGCCCGGAACAAGTAAACAACAAGTAACTTTTCAAGATATGGATCTAGACATTACCAGAGAGTTTTGCTGAATTAAGACGAATTTCTGTCACAGGGACTACAACAGTTGCGACCAAAGGTCCATAACTAGGGTTTATGAGGAAACCTTAATTTTTCAAATTTTGAATTTTTGAATTCTGGTCCAGGGAAGTGATGCACCTTGCTTAGGCGAGTTCCTAGGTGATCTTAGATTCACCAACGTCCTCCAACAAGGGGTAAAACACCACTCTCAGGGTTTATGTAGGAACCTTAATTCTGCAGTAGCTGCAAAATTGAAAACTTGATCTTGGAGAGGGTGCGCTGAGGTTAGGCAAGCCTTCATAAACTGTGAGTTGGTCTCTTTCAAGCCTGGTCTGATACCATGTTGAAAAATTACTTATGCAACTAACAGTTACCGTTCATCTTTTCTTATTACGATTATTTAGCACATTCATTGCATATATAAGATCACTGAAAGGGAGACAATCACAGAAACAAGATAGACACAAGGATTATCCCAAGAAACCCCGAGAAACCCTCTAGGGGAAGAAAACCCGACAACTTCTTCTAAATAGATTCTTCAACCAAGAACAATGCCACGCCAAAAAACAAATAGACTTTTGCCGCGTCTCCGTCTCTCTCCAAAACTTGCGCACCTTTTCACTCTCTTGTGCTTGAATGAGATGAGTGTATAAATGAGGCATCTAGCCCCTCTATTTATACACAAATGGCTTTCCCTTTTAACTGATAGGGTCGACTTGACAATTGTCTCTTAATTACATTTTACATTAGCCACAATAGGGGCCGACTTGATAGTTTGACTTTATTTTACAATAAAGGCCACAATGGTGCCGACTTTACCAATACAACATAATAATATTCTTTTAGGGTTTTTGCATGATCAAATACAATAGGAGAATATCGTCCACAACTACATTCTTCAACACAATGAAACATAATCCTTCCAAAAAAACATTGAACCTATTTGGCATTCTTGGCTTGTCTGTTTTTTTCCTTTTAGTCCATCTTTCTTGTGGAAGGCACAGATGCCTTGAATAAGTTAGGGGAGTTTCACTGTCAGCTTGTAGAGATTTTGCCACATTCGAATGCTAAACAAACCTGAGAGTAGTGATGGAATTATTTCCTAGTGCCCTAAAGTTGGGGCATGGAAGACAAGACAAATGTATTTTTTGCTAAAAAATTGTGTGCACCTGGAGATAACTGTTAGCTTGTTGTTGTCAAAATTTCACTAAAAATGGACGCAAGTTATGACCAAAATACATTTTCATGTGTTTTGCCATTTTGAGGGGGTAAGTGGATGAATCTTTCATTTATATTTGGTGGACACTTATACATATATGCCAACTCATCACAATTCGAATTACATGCATATCCGACCTCATATGACAATGATATGTCCAAAATACAATTTGACTATTCCTCCACATTTTTCTTTCCATATCCCGCATGAAGAACTTGAGGGGAATTGTGCTCCCAATCAACCCTTCACCTTCACAACAAGGAGAGACCAAGGGTCCGGTTCGAGTTTTCCTCAGCGTGCTTGTGTTTTAGAGTGTTCTGCAACAACTTGAGTTTTATAGTTTTTTGCAGCAACATGAGTTCTTCTGTAGCAGATTGAGATTTACAGTTCTTTTGCAACAACTTGAGAACTAACTCAACCTTACTCAACCATTAAACCCGTAATTTGAGAACGAACATAAAAATCATATAACAAACCATTTCATTGTTCAAGATTCTTGTCAGATCACACCCCCCTAACGGGAGGATTTCAGTGGTGAAAAATGAAGCACATGGTTTCCATTTGTTTCTCCAAGTCGACTATTCCATCAGTTATATAAGTTTTTTTCTTTTGGCATGTTTTGATCAGCCTCTGTGTCTACCATTGTTTTGTTACTGAAAGGGACATTCTTCCTCTCCCTTTATGTGCTTTGATGAGGTAGGCTTGGCCACCTTTAACCAAGTGATATTAATTTTCTTTTCTATAGAAAGTCACATCCTTATCTCATAAATATAAGTTGCCAAACATCACTTCATATGCATTTATGGTGCAACTTCACATTCTACTTCATCAATTTTACATCTCTTGGTGATTCTCAAAGTAGATTTCTCTTGTTCTCATCCSAATGGACATTGCTGTAATAGATMATATGTTTCTAGGCCAAGATCATCAACTAAGGTTTTAGAAATTAGATTGCATTRAGAACCATTGTYAAACAAAKAATTTACCTTTTCRTTCTTCTCTTGAAATTTTATTTAGAATAATGAATTTCTTTCTCCACTTGCCTTTGGCTGTTGCAATGTAGTGCATGCCATGGYTTCATCCATGTTGAAGACTTTTTCTACCATTGTTTCTTCCATGCYTGTAGATTTCACTACTCCTTTCTTGGATTTGTACCATTTTGGACAMAATTCTTGATGAAGCTTTCAACACTTYTGATTTGTGTGCCCATCCACATCACAATGTTTGYAATGTTTATAGGGATCTTTGCCCTTTTGGGTTATGGTTGTATTCTTCTTGCCCTTGGTCTTGTTGGCCTCTTGTTTCCTACCACTTGAAGTTCAAATCGTTGTAAATATTTTTTTTCGCTCACATTATCTATGCTTTTCACACTTAGCAATTGCAATTGCCATAAGATGTCGTTGAATAGGCCTCAAAGGTGTTTGGATACTACCTTGAGTTCTTCCAAAGTGATACCCAACATGATGGATTGCTTTTGGAATTCATACGTGTTTTCTTGAACACTTTTCCCTTGTTCTTGTCGAAGGTATTGCTATTTCATGAGTTGTTTTTCTTCATAGATAATATGATAACATTGTGATTTCAACAGTTCTTGGAAGTGCTCCCATTTTGTTACCATGGGATTTTTTCCCATCCTCAAAGCATATACATAGATATCCTATCATAACAAAGCATGCATTGACATTTTCAATCGAGAAAAATAAATCCTTTGGATTCCATTTTATTTGATAAATGCCAAAATAAACTTCTAACTACTTTATTGAGTGATTCAACTTCTTAGCATTAACTTGGCCATCATAAGTTGATAGTCCAAGTTTTGCTTTGGATTTTTGTCTTTGGAATATTTTAGGTTAACTCTTTCTCCTCTTGCTCAGAGTTTGTTGAGCATCCCTCCTTGTTCCTCATCACCAAAAATTGTGTTAACATCTTAGTCTATATGACAATGCTTTGCTCTAGTCAAGTAAACCTGACTTCAAGGTCTTCCTTGGGTTGTTCCTAATTTAGAAGTTCGTCATTTTTGGGTGTCTACTTCTTCCAAGACCTAACAACAATGACTTTACACTCTTTTGGAATCTATTGTAGATGTTTATCTTCGCCAAGTGTTTTTGGACTTGTGTTGTGATACCAATATGATTCATAATTGATTAGCCTATGGATGAAACCAATTCACTAGTACTGATTCATATTTATGGGGAAAATTAGATGTATTTGTGTTATGCTATTCGTTGTGCATTAAACACAATTATTCCTTTGATTATAGACTATATGTAGTAGAAATAACAAATAATCACATACAATGCTAGAGAACTAATAAACAATGACACACATAAATGACAAATAATCACATACATTGCTAGAGAATTGATAAACAATGGCACACATACATAACATATAATTTTTTTACCTTGGAAACCCAAACATAAAAGCTAATGCAAAATGGTGTTATTTTCTTTTATCCTTTCTCTATCGAATATTTGAGGTATTGTCCTCTTTTGGATGCAATCACTGATTATAGTATGCACTTTGGTCTTTGGACAGTCATTGCTCCTCCTTTCGACATACTATTCTTCTATCTCCTTGTCCTCTTGTCCTTGGAACAATCCCTTCTTCCTTGTGTCTTCACTCATTCTACCTCTCCAACAAAACATAATCCCCCTAAAAACACTCCAAACCTGTTCTTCATTCTTGGCTTGTCTCTTTATTGTCTCCTCCCCTTGGTACATCTTCCTCATGGAGGGTGAAGAGGTCTCAACTAAGCTAAGGGATTTTTTTTGGCAGCACATCAAGCTTTTGCCACTTGTTTCTCCGCTTTCGAATGCTAAAACAATATCGAGAGTAGTTACAAGCTTCTTTCTTAACTATAGTGCGGATGATGTTTTGGCATTTTGGAAGCTTGAACAAATGGTTTTTCTGTTGAAATTTTGTGGGCATGTGGAGATAGACACCAACCTACCGCTGTCAAAATTTCACTACAAATTGACACCATATGGAYGAGTTGTATGGAATATGTTTTCAAGCATTTTTCCATTTTAAGGGGGTAAACATATGAATCTTTGGCTGATTTTTGGTGGACACTTGTACATACATGCTAGTGCACCATAGTTTGAATTAAATCCATGTCGAACCTCATATGACAATGTTATGTCCAAAATACAACTTGACTATTTCTCCAGATTTTTCTTTCCATTGCCTATGCAAATATGTTGAGGGGGACCCGTGGTCTTAATCAACCCTTCACCATCACATCAAGGAATAACTAAGGGTTATATTAGAGTTTTCCTTAGCATATCTATACTTTATAATTTTTTGCAACAACACAAGTTCTTCTATAGCAACCAAAGTAACACAGTTCTATGGAGTGACTTAAGTTCTTTAGCAATAACTTGAATTTTATTGTTCTTCTGCAACAACTTGAGAATTAACTCAACCTCGTTGATGTGAGGAATGAAAAAATCCTCACTCAAGAATTCTCGAATCTCTTCGGGCTAGGTGAGATAGAAGGGATTATAACCCTGGGCTGGGCTTATAGCGTGTCAAAAATATCAATCAAACATCAAGAAATAAATTCTCAGGTCTGATGCTATTTTATATGTATTAAAATTTTGTGTCTTTTATATGAAATAAACTAAAAGTAAAAAAATGTACTTGCAAAAGAATTTATGAAAATATATGAATAAGTAAATGAAAGAAAACATAAATATGAAAATCAACATACAACAAGTCTGATAAATGAGAAGAAATCAACAAATAGTTTTCTTAATCGCAATCCGAGTTACAATTAAGTTTATCTTTTCAAACTCATATGAGATTTTGGATCAAAATTATACTTAGAAGTCTAATATTTTATTTCACTGTAACATCCCGCTCTTGCACGCACTGAGCGAACTTATTCTTTGAGGACAATTGCTTGCAAGTGATTCAAATTAATATACTATTGGTTGTTTGATTATGATTATGAGGCATTATGGATTTGATGATATGTTATGTTGTGTAATTACATAAACAAGTGCTATTGACTGGGTTCTCCTGAGTGTGCAGGACCTCGAGGATGCAAATGTATCGATGAAACCCCTTGGACTCCGGATCGAGTCAGGGAGTGGACTATTTGGGTTTGATTGTTGTTGATATGACATATGTACATCTGAATAGATGTTATGATGATTTCTTATTATTGGTGACATGATTTGTTGATGATGCAGGCTGATGATAGCTTCCTGACCAGACTCACATGTGGAGTAGAGGGGTCACACATGACAACCAAATACTTTGAGGGAGAGGTGTGGACAACGACCCTGCTATAGCCTACTAGCACTCCTGTCCTGGCTCAAACTGTAGGTTAACGATTACCTAGTTTGAGAAGACCCACGATGCCGTGAGGGTAGACCGCGACAGTCACTCACGATGATTCTAAGGGGCGCGCAATAAGGCAGGGGCCTTATTCCTTAGAGGCCCTTAGTCTTCCACAAGATCACTTGGCGGAGTATTGACTCCAGGGGTTTTTGATGTCTACCAAGCCAGTCAAGAGGTGAGTGGCACCCTTGGAGCACGTAGTGCGTCCTGAATGGCACGTCGCGCAAGGAAAATGGAAAGAGGCGAATGACACCCTTAGAGCACGTAGTGCGTCTTGAAGGGCACATCGCACAAAAAAAACCGAAAAAAGGCGAATGGCACCCTTGGAGCACCTAGTGTGTCCTGAAGGGCACGTCGCGATTTCAACAGGTAAATGAATAAAACTAGTCGGCCTTAAAATGAATGACGTGATAAGTAAGATTTAAAAACAATTTTCCTAATAAAAATGTCGCCTAGCCTAGGAAATTAAAATCTAGGTCTAAGTGATACTTGTGGTAAAATAATAATAATAATAATAATAATAATCATAATTAAACATGTGACGAGAAGGGGGTAAAAAATTGATTTAATTTATTAAAATCAAATTTTATTAGGGGATTAAAAAGTTAAAAGGGAATTGATTGTTTTTTTCTACATATGCTAATTAAAATTTATTAATTAAAAAGAAAAAGGGGTAAAATGTGACTTTTCTACACTTGCTAATTTGAGTTTTAGTTAAAAAGGGAAAGGAGGGAAATTAAAAGAAATAAGAAACTAAGGGGAAAAGGGGAAACATAAAGAAAAAGGGAAACGTAAGGAAAAAACTGTATGACTAACTTAGTAAGGAATCTTGCCTTTAAGAACTTTCTAATTATGAACTCAATTAAGAATTTAGTAAGGGCGTAAGTCATTTAAAATGTGTAAGGGAATATGGGGACACCAAAGAGCGATTTTAGGAATGCTTTTAGGTGGGTGAAGGAAATATGAATAATTAAATACTGAATGAACTTAATTTTTGGTGCAACTAGGGGGATGGGTGACGTGTACGGGGGAGGTTTTTTTGAATTAAATTAATGAAAAATAAATTAAATGGGAAATTGGGAAAGAAATCACTTAGAAACTCTATAAAAAGGATGGAGGAGGAGGACCATGGATCTGATCTCTTATGCGTAACGTTATGTTGCGAAAGTTTTGTCTCGACTGACTTATCTTGTGGGAGTTAGGATACCCAGCTCGGGTGATGAGTGGTAGTTCGACCTTGCGAGGCGAGCTGGATGCTATCTGTTCCTTGGTATAGTGTGCGTGGGCCCTTTGCGGCCTGGGGGGCTCAGGGGGAAGAAGAGTACCCTAGTGTTGGCTGGAAGGTACCGGTGAAGTCACATCGGTCAGTAAGCAGGAGCTGGACGGAGCGCGCGTGGGACAATGACTCAGAGCTGTTACCTTGAGCTACGGTATGGATGCATTTATTTTAAATGGTTGATTAATATTGTTCTTGCATTTTCATTACTGTGCTTCTATTGTGTAAAGAAATTTATTTTACTCAACGTTTTAATCGAAAACTTAAAGTCATCATAGATTTACGTTCGCTGCTTTTGAATTGATTTCCTTGGCAATCCGATCCCTGATTACTATGACTATTCTGTTTTGTTTTATTGATTATTATAAAGAGATTGTGCTTTATCTTCTATCCTTATCCCTAGATCATCAATCCATGCTTGAGCAGTCGGCCAGGAGCCGAATCGACGGTCATCACTTCGGTGTTAATAGACCTACAGATTCTAACACCCTGCTTTTCTGTGCGTGGATGATAAGCGAAGGATAATTTTTCCCAACCATCTACTTTTCTTATCTCTGCGTTGATTGTTCCTGGTTGAATGATTATCTTGCGGCTTCTTGCAATTGAATACCTCTGCGTATTGTTTATATTTTATTTTCTGTGATCTTCATGACTGTTCCTAGCTCTTGAATGGAAAAATCTCAGCGTGGTCCACTTGAATGACTGTGTTTCTTTTTAAACTATTGTGACTGTGATTAAATTCATTTGTTTGACAGTTACCCATTGTATGACAACGTTGTTTTAACTATTTGTGACTGCAATTGAATTTATTTATTGACTGTAAACGATTGTATGACAATGTTCTTGTACTTGTTTGTGACTGCGATTTGAATCTTCAGACATCGTTATTATTTGCCTATTATTGACTGTGAAATGGGTATAGCCATTTACATTTTGACTGAGAGTTATATAGCCATTTGAATTCAAAGCCACCAATTTTTATATAATGACTGTGAATTTACATAGCCAATTCAAATGCAAAGTTATGTATTGTCTGCATTTTTAATGAAATGATCTCTACGTTTTAATGAATTTATCCTCCGCGTTTTGATGAAATGATCTCGATGACCTCTGCGAAATGATCTCTGCATTCTTAATGACCTCTGCGTTTTTAAAGTAATATTGCAATATAATTGTGATAATGCGTGTATATAGATTCTGCCAACGATAATACATTTAACTCAACAATTAATTTTTAATAGACAACAATGACATATTGAACTTGGCTAACATTCAGTGGATTTTGATACATTGAAACATTGACAACGATTTTTACCTGCGTTCTTAATTTTATTAAACCCTACCTGCGTTTTTGATGAATCGATTGCCAACGTGATCCATGATTGTATACCTGCGTTTTTAAACTTTTGACTGTGAAATTTCCCATGTTTAATGGACCACCATTTAATTTCATGACTACTGTACCTATGTTAATGAACCACAACTTCTACCAGCATTTTTCACCATGAATTCTACCAGCGAAATTCATGTGATTACCTGTGTTTTTACCAGCGTAATTCATGGTGATTTACAGGCGAGTTGTTTAATCATTGTTGTGTAATTGTATGCCTATGTTTCTTTGATAAACACAATGATATCCTGTGTGAAAGGGACAACGATTCAAGCTTCTCATAAACATAAATTCATACTTAATGGACAACATGTATATTTAATGGACGACGTGTATATTTAGTGAGACCGATAGGTATATGAATAATTCCTTAAACAAAATAGAAATGAAACAACATTCTTAAAGACAACGATTCCTTCATACATTTAAAGGACAACAAGACATTAATGGACAACGTGTATATTTGATGGGCGACGTGTATATTTAGTGAGACCGATAGGTATATGAATAATTCCTTGAACAAAATAGAAATGAAACAACATTCTTAAAGACAACGATTCCTTCATACATTTAAAGGACAACAAGACATTAAAAGACAACAATTACAGTGAGAGGTTAAAAGATGACGATTGAATGAATGGTCTGCGTTTTCCTTTGATATGTCTGCGCCCTTGGTAAAATATCTGCATTCCTTTAACAAGAAAAAAAGGATATATAGCTACGTTTTAGTATTTATTATTACTTATTATTTACATATCATTATATAGCTGCGTTTTTTTATATATAGTTGCGTTATCATATATTGCTACGTTTTGTATATCTCATCATTATTTATGTTGTATTACAGTGATATCATCCTTGATTATTACCCAACGATTTTGATTATTATTGGTTATACATTGATATATACATTGATGATTACACAACAATTAAAATTGATAGACAACATATTAGGTAGATGGAAGCAATCTTATATCATAGACCACAATTAAATTGATAGACAACATATTATACAGATGGCATCAATCTTATTTAAAGACAACAATTATATTCATAAGATAACAATCTGGTTTCAGTTTTAAAGAAATCGATTCATACTTATCTAACATTGGGAATTGGAAGATAGATGCAACGAACTATTGTTTAATAATAATCATTTAATATGTACAGATTGATTTGTTGCACAAGGAATTTATTGGGTGGTGTGAAAGTCATAGTCGTCTTGTTGACTTGTCGATTGAGTGCTAGGGTTAGTCATCAGAGGTTAGTTAGTTAACTTGATCTCCTAGCGCGTTGATTTGGCTTGTGTTGAGGGTCCAGTTATGTTGTTGCGCCACAGTTGTTGTCGCTCCTATCACATGGCAACGACAGGATTCCTGAGGAGGGGATCATTACGCGCCCTAATGGATAGAGGGGAATGATAACTTGGCGGAGTTTGTGCTACCCGTTGTGGGCGTTTGTTCGTAGTAGTTGTTGTTGGTGCTTGGGTTGTAACGTCTTCATGCATTGGGTTTGCGCACCATAGAGGTTCTAGTTACTGTCTGTTGAGGCCATTGTGTCGGGATTGTGGATGTTTTCCTTAGCTTGTAGGAATTTCCGCGCTTGTGTCGGGTGGGTAGTCATTTCCTTCCTTTGATTTACGCATGTTTCACCCAGCTTCTCGATGTGATAGTGTGTAGAGTCATTGTTGTTTGTTGCCTGATCTTCGTGGGTGGTGTTCGTCGTCCAGTTGCGTTGTCTAACTGTATCATTGTTGTCGTCCTGTTTTAAAAACAAAATAAAATTTGCCTTCGTGTGGCGTCGCGTGTAGTTGTAACGATGGGGTCGTTACGTATGGTATCAGAGCGGGGTTCGACCCTGCGACTGTGGATCACCAGGCTTTCCACTGCAGCAAACCCTTGAGTTTTAACCTCGCGCTGATTAAAAACTTTAATGTGTCCATGCGGTGACCTCGATTAGAGGACGCCACAGAGGTTCGCAACGTGGTGTCGTGGAAGGAGGTGTGACGCCTCCAGAAGTGCCCGTGCCCTCAGAGTCTAACCCAAAGGGGAAGAACAAGTCCTTGGGCTAGATTCAAATATTGTAAGGGATGATGATGGTCTGGCAAGGCCCTTCCAGGGAATTTCAGAGGCCTTGATTCACCTTCTGTACTGAGTTGAGGCCAGGATGCATGTACCCATGAGGGTCCATAGCATGCCCAACTAGTACTGTTAGTATTCATTGCGAACTTGAGAAGGTCAAATTTCCCGAGTTCTTTGGTGCCCCGGATGGCGCAGCCGCCGTGGCATGGTGGGAGAGTATGGCGCTGTGCTTTGCACTTCACAATTATACTTCCAACATGAAGGTCCACATGGCGGTCTCAACTGAAGGGGAGTGATCTTCTTTTGTGGAAGACGCTCCACATGGTCGTCGAAGACGAGTCATGGGAATTGTTCTAGGAACGGTTCCAGGAGAGGTATCTTCTTGAGAAATTCATTGAGTGTCATCTCAACAAGTTCAATGCCTTGCGACAGGGTGACTGTACGGTGCTCGAGTATGAGGCCATTCTTGGAGCTGCTTCAGTATGCTCCGTGCCAAATTACCAAGAAACTTAAGGTCAACATGTTCGTGTTTATCGTTATTGTTAGGATTCAAATTCTACTTCAGGTACCAGGAATGATGGATCGATGAAAGTGTGTTGGAATGTGGGGAGCCACATTACCAGCATGATTTCCAGTGGAGAGGACCAGAACATCTCGGTCAGCTGGACCCACTACTGTGGGATATTTGGGGCACTGGCCATCAGATTCATGTAGCGGTGAATAACCGCCAGAAAGGGCACCAATCGACTGTGCTCAAGACGTCAGGTACTGTCGCTGACCAGACCCTTAGTATTTTGATAGATCCCAGTGCTACCGAGAGTTTCATTGCAGGTGCAACGCTAAAACGAATTAAGGTAAAGGCAGTTGAACATGATGAGTTTAGCTTTGTAGAGATAGCTTCGGGAGCCAAAAAAAAGGTTGGAGGGAAGGTTATGGGCTATACCCTTAACCTAGGAGAGTTGTCACCAGGGCCAACCTGTATGTAACGATCTTAAGTTCTTATGACTTCGTGATCGGTATGGACTGGTTTGAATCGCTTGAGGCGATACTCAACTGTAAGATGAAATGGTTGAGCTTGGTCGATGATGAGGGACTTAGACGCATGATTGTAGGTCGGAACCAGGTAGTTTCCCTGAGGTTCATCTCTTCCTTGCAGCTATAGAAGAACATGCGCAAGGGATGAAAGCTTTATGCAATCCTTGCATTAAACGAGAAGGGAGTAACGAAAGGTCTAGAACACCTTCCTGTGGTGAGAGAGTTTGTGGACGTCTTCCCGGAGGAGTTACCTGGGATGCTTCCAGAGAGGGAATTGGAATTTACCATAGACCTAAAACCGGGGACTGAACCAATAGCGAGAACGACTTATCGTATGTCAACCCCAGAGTTACAGGAGTTGAGAATGCAACTGAAGGAGTTGCTGGACCTGGGACTTATACTTCCAAGTGTGTCACCGTGGGGTGCGCCTATTTTTTCATATGAAAGAAGGATGGGTCGTGGAGACTCTGCATTGACTACCGTCAATTGAACAAGGCAATGATCAAGAATCAATATCCGTTGCTGAGGATTGATGATCTGTTGATTAGATGAAGGGTTCAACAATGTTTTCAAAGATCGAATTGAGATCAGGGTATCACCAGTTATGGATCAAAGAGGATGACGTCCCTAAGACCACTTTTAAGACGAGGTTGTGACATCACGAGTTTACTATTTTATCGTTGGATTGACGAACGCCCCAGGGGTATTTATGAGTTTGATGAATGGGGTGTTCCGCGAGTACTTGGACAAGTTCGTCCAAGCATTCATTGATGATATTTTGATTTACTCTCGGACAATGGAAGAGCATGACAAACACTTGCGCTTGGTACTACAGTGTCTGCGAGAGAACAAATTGTGTGGGAAATTGTTTAAATGCTCATTTTACCAATCGAAGATTCACTACTTAGGGCATGCCATCTCTGGTGAAGGTATCGTCGTGGATCCAACAAAGGTTGAGGCTATTATTGCATGGCTTGCGCCGATGAATTTCCCAGAAGTGCATAGCTTCATGGGTTTAGCAGGATACTATCGACGGTTCGTCGAGGGATTTTTGAAGGTAGCAAATCCGATCACGGATTTGAAGAAGAAGAACAAGAAGTTTGTTTGGAACGAGAAATGCACAGAATCATTTTAGAGGCTCAAGGAGCTGTTGACAACAACACCGATACTGAAGGTCCCTGACATGGACGCAAAATTCTTGGTATGCATTGACACATCCAATGATGACTTAGGAGGAGTCTTGATGCAAGACGGTCGAGTGATCGCTTACATCTCGAGAAAGTTGAGAAGGCACGAGGATAATTATGCGACGCACGATTTGGAGTTGTTAGCCATTTTTTTATGCCCTGAGAGTTTGGAGACACTACCTTATTGGACGGAAATTCAAACTAAAAATGGACCACTATGGACTACAACACATCTTTACGCAAAGAGACTTGAACACGCGACAACGACGTTGGTCGGAATTGCTTAGCAAGTACGATTTCAAGATCACTTACATAAAATAAACAGTGAACTGAGTGGCATATGCTTTGATTCAGAGACCACACATATTTTAGGTGTTGCCGCTTCAGACGAATCTACGTGAAAGGATTCTAACTTTAAAGTGTGACGATGACTGGTACAAAGAGGTCAAGGATTTTGTCAGAGAAAACACAATGATGGTACCACGATTTGCAAGATTTACGTTGGACGACGACGGATTATTGAGATTTAACAATTGAATTTACATAACACCGAATGACGAGTTGATGACTGTGACCCTAGACGAGGTTCAAAGAGAAGCATACATGGCTCACCTAGGGCCACAAAGATGAGGGTAGATCTTAAACCCTTATTCTTCTAGAGAGGAATGAAGGCAGACATAGTCAACTACGTGACAAGATGTTTATAATGTCAGTAGGCGAAGGATGAACATAGACCTTCGACAGGATTACTACAACCGAACGCTATTCCAGAATCGAAATGGGAGGGAATTTCGATGGATCTCATTGTTGGATTGCCACTGATGGCAAGGAGACACAACTTGATTTTGGTAGTAGTAGACACTCCGACGAAGAGTGCTCATTTTTTCTGTGCATACGACGTATCAGACACCTGAATTAGCTAGAGTTTACTCAACGAGATTGTGAGGGCAGGGCATGCCTAAGAGGATTATATTTGATATGGATCAGTGTTTACAGGATGATTTTGGACTAGTTTCCAAGAGGCCTTGGGAACCCAACTTAAATTTAGTACTGCGTATCACCCAGAGATAGACGAGTAGACCGAATGAACAAACAAAATCCTGGAAGACATGTTGCGTATGTACGTTGGACCAACAGAAGCGTATGGAAGAGTTCTTGCCATTGGTAGAATTTGTGTATGACGCCTTTCGAGTTTCTTTATGGGCGACTGTTTCAGACGCCTTGAGTTGGGATCTGCTTGAGGATAGGGTCCTCGTGGGGCCGAAAGCGATCCAAGAAATGGAAGATTAAATGCAAACTATAAGACAAAGGATCAAGGAAGCGCAGGATCGACATAAGAGTTATGCCGATGCGCATTGTGTCGATCGTAGTTACGATGTGGCGATCGAGTATCCTTGCGGGTGAAACCACATAAGATTTTGATCAAGTTTGAAAAGGGTGCTAAACTATCTCCGAGGTTCGTGGGACCCTGCGAGATTGTGGAAAAGAGAGGGACATGGCCTATTGACTATCCTTGCTTGATCCTTGAGGCGTATGCATGACATCTTTCACGTCTCTGTTTGAGACATTATGTTAGTGATCCTACACATGTTATTGACATGAGTTCCTTGCAGGTATCAGACGAGGGTGCGCTCATGACTGAGCCGATCCACATCCTGGATCATCGCATTCGATAACTACGACGTCGAACCGTGGATTAGGTCAAGGTCAAATGGGACAACTATAGTCCGCACTCGACGACCTAGGAGGATGGATATGATATGCGCCAACAGTTTCCATTTTTGTTTGATAGATAGATTTATGATACCGTGATACACATTATTTCGACACTTATATACTGGGAAACTTCGAGACGAAGTTTAGACCAAGAGGGGGTGCATGTAACATCCCGCTCTTGCGCGCACTGAGCAAACTTATTCTTTGAGGACACTTGCTTGCAAGTGATCCAGATTAATATACTATTGGCCGTTTGATTATGTTTACGAGGGATTATGGATTTGATGATATGTTATGTTGTGTAATTACATAGACAGGTGCTATTGAATGGGTTCTCCTGAGTGTGTAGGACCTTGGACCTTGAGGATGCAGAGGCATCGATGAAACCACTTGGACTCCGGATCGAGTCAGGGAGTGGACTATTGGGGTTTGATTTTTGTTGATATGACATATGTACATCTGAATAGATGTTATGATGATTTCTTGTTATTGTTGACATGATTTGTTGATGATGCAGGCTGACGATAACTTGCCGACCAGACTCACATGTGGAGTAGAGGGGTAACGCACGACAACCAAAGACTTTGAGGGAGAGGTGTGGACAATAGCCCTGCCACAATCTACTAGCACTCCCACCGTGTCTTGAACTGTAGGTTAATGATTTCGAGAAGACCCACGATGTCGTGAGGGCAGACTACGACAATCAGTCACGATGATTCTAAGGGGCGCGCAATAAGGCAAGGGCCTTATTCCTTAGAGGCCCTTAGTCTTCCACAAGATCACCTGGTGGAGTATTGACTCCAGGGGTTTTTGATGTCTACCAAGTCAGTTAAGAGGCGAGTGGCACCCTTGGAGCATGTAGTGCCTCCTGAAGGGCATGTCACGCAAGGAAAATGGAAAGAGGAGAGTGGCACCCTTGGAGCACGTAGTGCGTCTTGAAGGGCATGTTGCGCAAATAAAATAGAAAAAGGCGAGTGGCACCCTTGGAGCACCTAGTGCGTCCTGAAGGGCACGTCACACAAGGAAAATGGAAAGAGGTGAGTGGCACCCTTGGAGCATGTAGTGCGTTTTGAAGGGCATGTCGCGTAAATAAAACAGAAAAAGGCGAGTGTCACCCTTGGAGCATCTAGTGCGTTTTGAAGGGAACATCGTGATTTCAACGAGTAAATGAGTAAACCTAGTCTACCTTAAAATGAATGACGTGATAAATAAGATTTAAAAACAATTTCCCTAATAAAAATGTCGCCCAACCTAGGAAATTAAAATCTAGGCCTAAGTGATACTTGTGGTAAAAAAAATAAAATAATTTTAATAATCATAATTAAACATGTGACCAGAAGGGGGTAAGAAATTAATTTAATTTATTAAAATCAAATTTTATTGGGGGATTAAAAAGTTAAAAGGGAATTGATTGTTTTTTTTCCTACATATGCTAATTAAAATTTATTAATTAAAAAGAAAAAAGGGGTAAAAGGTGATTTTTCTACACTTGCTAATTTGAGTTTTAGTTAAAAAGGGAAAGGAGGGAAATTAAAAGAAATAGGAAACTAAGGGTAAAAGGGGAAACATAAAGAAAAAAAAGGAAACATAATGAAAAAACTGTATGACTAACTTAGTAAGGAATCTTACCTTTAAGAACTTTCTAATTATGAACTCAACTAGGAATTTAGTAAGGGCGTAAGTAATTTAAAATGTGTAAGGGAATATGGAGACACCAATGAGCGATTTTAGGAATTCTTTTAGGTGGGTGAGGGAAATAAGAATAATTAATTAATAAATGAACTTAATTTTTGGTGCAACTAGGAGGATGGGTGACGTGTATGGGGGAGGTTTTTCTGAATTAAATTAATGAAAAATAAATTAAATGCGAAATTGGGAAACAAATCACTTAGAAAATCTATAAAAATGATGGAGGAGGAGGACCATGGATTTGATCTCTTATGCGTAACATTATGCTGCGAAATTTTTGTCTTGACTGACTTATCTTGTGGGAGTTGGGATACCCAGCTTAGGTGACGAGTGGTAGCTCGACCTTGCAAGGCGAGCTGGGTTCTATCTGTTCCTTGGTATAGTGTGCGTGGCCCCTTTACGACTCGAGGGGCTCAGGGGGAAGAAGAGTACCCCCAACGTTGGCTGGGAGGTACCGGTGAAGTCACATCGGTCGGCAAGCAGGAGATGGACGGAACGCACGTGGGACAACGACTCAGAGCTGTCACCTTGGGCTAAGGTACACGTGTTTATTTTAAATGGTTGATTAATATTGTTCTTGCATTTTCATTACTGTACTTCTATTGTGTAAAGAAATGTATGACAACGTTCTTGTACCTCTTTGTGACTGCGATTTGAATCTTCAGACAACGCTATTATTTTCCTATTATTGATTGTTAAATGGGTATAGCCATTTACATTTTGACTGAGAGTTATATAGCCATTCGAATTCACAACCACCAGTTTTTATATAATGACTGCAAATTTACATAGCCAATTCGAATGCGAAGTTATGTATTGTCTGCGTTTTTAATGAAATGATCTCTACGTTTTAATGAAATGATCCTCTGCGTTTTGATGAAATGATCTCGGCGACCTTTGCGAAATGGTCTCTGCGTTCTTAATGACCTCTGCGTTTTTAAAGTATAATTGCAATATACTTGCGATAATGTGTGTATATAGATTCTGCCAACGATAATACATTTAACTCAACAATTAATTTTTAATAGACAACAATGACATATTGAAATCGGATAACATTCAATGGATTTTGATACATTGAAACATTGACATCAATTTTTACCTGCGTTCTTAATTTTATTAAACCCTACCCGTGTTTTTGATGAACCGATTGCCATCGTGATCCATGATTGTATACCTGCGTTTTTAAACCTGTTTTTGACTGCGAAATTTCCCATGTTTAATGGACCACCATTTAATTTCATGACTGTTGTACCTGTGTTAATGAAGCATGACTTCTACCATCATTTTTCACCACGAATTCTACCAGCGAAATTCATGTGATTACCTGCGTTTTTACCAGCGTAATTCATGGTGATTTACAGACGAGTTATTTAATCATTATTGTGTAATTGTATGCCTGCGTTTCTTTTATAAACACATCGATATCCTGTGTGAAAGGGACAACGATTCAAGCTTCTCATAAACAATAAGTCATACTTAATGGACGACGTGTGTATTTAATGGATGACATGTATATTTAGTGAGACCGATAGGTATATGAATAATTCCTTAAACAAAATAGAAATGAAACAACATTCTTAAAGACAACGATTCCTTCATACATTTAAAGGACAAAAATACATTAAAAGACAACAATTACAGTGAGAGGTTAAAAGACAACGATTGAATGAATAGTCTGCGTTTTCCTTTGATATGTTTGCCCCTTGGGTAAAATATCTACGTTCCTTTAACAAGAAAAAAAAGATATATAGCTGCGTTTTAGTATTTATTATTACTTGTTATTTACATATCATTATATAGCTGCGCTTTTTTATATATGGCTGCATTATCATATATAGTTGCATTATCATATATTGCTGCATTATCATATATTGCTGCATTTTGTATATTTCATCATTATTTATGTTGTGTTACAACAATATCATCCTTGATTATTACCCAACGATTTTGATTATTATTGGTTATACATTGATGATTACACAACAATTAAAATTGATAGACAATATATTAGGTAGATTGTAGAGATATTATATCATAGACCACAATTAAATTGATAGACAACATATTATACAGATGGAAACAATCTTATTTAAAGACAACAATTATATTCATAAGATAGAAATCTAGTTTTAGTTTTAAAGAAATCGATTCATACTTATCTAACAGTGGGAATTGGAAGATAGATGCAATGAATATTGTTTAATAATAATCATTTAATATGTACAGATTGATTTGTTGCACAAGGAAATTATTGGGTGGTGTGAAAGTCATAGTCGTCTTGTTGACTTGTCAATTGGCTGATAGGGTTAGTTGTCAGGGGTTAGATAGTTAACTTGATCTCCTAACGTGTTTATTTGGCTTGTGTTGAGGGTCCAATTATGTTGTTGCGCCACAGTTGTTGTCGCTCCTATCACCTGGCGACGACAGGATTCCTGAGGAGGGGATCATTGTGCACCCTAATGGATAGAGGTGAATGATAACTTGGCAGAGTCTGTGCTACCGGTTGTGGGTGTTTGTTCATTGTAGATGTTGTTGGTGCTTGGATTGTAACGCCTTCATGCGTTGGGTTTGCGCGCCATAGAGGTTCTAGTTACTAGCCGTCGAGGTTGTTGTGTCGGGATTGTGGATGTTGTCCTTAGCTTGTAGGCGTTGCCACGTTTGTGTCGGGCGGGTAGTCATTTCCTTCCTTTGATTTACGCATGTTTCGCCTAGTTTCTTGATATGCTAATGTGTAGAGTTGTTGTTGTCTGTTGCTTGATCTGCGTGTGTGGTGTTCGTCGTCCAGTTGCGTTGTCTAACTATATCATTATTGTCGTCCTGTTTTAAAAACAAAATATAAAAAAATAAATAAATTTGCCTTCTTGTGGCATCGCGTGTAGTCGTAATGATGGGGTCGTTACATTGACTCGTACATAGACAACTTGTGTCAAAAAGATGAAGACTAGAACATAAAAATTGAATTGGATCAATCCAAGCTACAAGTGCATCATTGTTTTGAACTCTTCAAAATTAGAATTAATCATCATTGAAATAAATTTAGAACTTCCAACTAAAACCAAATAGATAGTCAAGAAAAATGAATGACTTTGAAGCATGTCAACAATCAATGCTTCATAGTCCTTTCTTCGCCACCTTCAGAATAACCCTGCTATCAACAAGATAAGTCAGCTCTAAAGAAACTTAGAATGAAATGAATGAACATATAATAATATCACTTGACTTCTAGAACAAGCCTCATTAGAAATTTACTTTTCTAATTTTCTCTTCTTTCTTTGTCTTGCTCTCCTTTATATCTTCATAAATTAGTTTGAGTAGTTCAACTACCTTTCGTTTAAAAAATTAAATAACTTTAATTATGAGACGACAAATTTGATTTATAATAAGGGTAATAAATATGAAATAATAGGTGGGGTCCCACTAGGTCTTCGTTCCTTTATTTCCAACATTTCCTTTGTAACTCCATGATAAAAAACTATGAATATATCAACATCATGAAATATGTCAAAAAGTAACCCATACAAAACATACCAAATTAGCAAACACTTTATCTCCCAAAAATATCAAAATGGCATGATATTTAAATTTCTCAAAATAATGTCATGTGTTTGTTGTCCATCCAAAATGTACATCAAGTTTCTAAGTGGAAATGCTATAATAAAAATTAAAATAAATTAGAAATGATATCTCTTTTTAAATAATTCGCCTCTTCCCTTTCTGCCTTATGAGACATCAGACCCGAGTTTAAGTAAGTCTTCATCATAAATACTTCTTTTCTTCCAACTTCACTATTTTAGGGTGCATGTCACAGAAGATGATTTCTCTCTTATTACTATTTGCTTTGGTTGAAGGCTGTTTGGAATGCATTGAAGGGGTTTGAGATGTCTTTGAGCTAGGTGAGTTGGCATGTTGTTTTCCTTTGTTAATTTGGGGTTCATTGGGAAACACTTTGTAATTTATAGGAGCTTATTGGGCCATGTAAGAGACATATGCAATGCCATGCATTATTGATTGCAGAAGAGAAAGTGGAGGTAAAGGGTTATTAGGCTAATGAGATATTCCAAAGAGAGGATTTATGGGGTTATTGTCCCAACCACCATTGGTTGGATGCACATGAGATTTGGGGAAATATGCAATACTAGGATGTGACTGTGGGGGAGGATTAGGAAGAGCTTGAGGATGTGCCAATGCTGGCTGTCCACCAAGGTTTAGATATCCAGTTTGTACCAGTTGGTTAAACTCTTTATAATCAACATCAAAATGTGTTGAAAACCTCATTTTCTTATGTCTCTCCTGTTTCCAAAATACATTTGGAAATCTTCCTCTTCCACCTTTGTTTCCTCTATTTCCACTTCTGTTACTCCCTCGACCGAAAAAGCTCATCTAATTGCATCATCATTCCAATTAGTGCACAATTCTTAAAGTAAAATACAAGATACAATATAATAAACATCTATTACAATTTTGTTTAAAATGATTTAACTATGGCTTTGAAAATGACAAAGTAATTCAAACATGCAAGGGAGAAATGAGTGGAAACAAATGTAAGCAGGGAAGAAAATCCACATTTTAACATTTTAACAAGCAACATTTTCATTAATTTTCTCTTCAAAATCTGAACTGTATACTTATTTGCAAAATTATTTTCATATAAACAATCTATTATCTCTTTGAACAAGGGAAATGGGTGAAAATGAATAAATAATTGACATGGATACAATGATAAAGGGGGTGTAATTAGCGAAAACTGATATGTTATGACAAGAATGTATGA
>SNQJ01S0004715.1:126316-151717 GCA_010110895.2 Picea sitchensis | reverse complement strand
ACATAAAGAAAAAGGGAAACATAAGGAAAAAGCTGTATGATTAACTTAGTAAGGAATCTTGCCTTTAAGAACTTTCTAATTATGAACTCAACTAGGAATTTAGTAAGGGCGTAGGTAATTTAAAATGTGTAAGGGAATATGGGGACACCAAGGAGTGATTTTAGGAATTCTTTTAGGTGGGTGAGGGAAATGAGAATTATTAATTAATAAATGAACTTAATTTTTGGTGCAACTAGGGGGATGGGTGACATGTGTACGGGGGAGGTTTTTCTGAATTAAATTAATGAAAAATAAATTAAATGGGAAATTGGGAAATAAATCACTTAGAAAATCTATAAAAATGATGGAGGAGGAGGACTATGGATTTGATCTCTTATGCGTAACGTTATGCTGCGAAATTTTTGTCTTGGCTGACTTATCTTGTGGGATTTGGGATACCCAGCTCGGGTGACGAGTGGTAGCTCGACCTTGCGAGGCGAGATGGGTGCTATCTATTCCTTGGTATAGTGTGCGTGGCCCCTTTGCGGCTCGAGGGGCTCAGGGGGAAGAAGAGTACCCCCAGCGTTGGCTGGGAGGTACCAGTGAAGTCACATCGATCGACAAGCGGGAGATGGATGGAGCGCACGTGGGACAACGACTCAGAGTTGTCACCTTGGGCTACGGTACACATGTGTTTATTTTAAATGGTTGATTAATATTGTTCTTGCATTTTCATTACTATACTTCTATTGTGTAAAGAAATGTATGACAACGTTCTTGTACCTCTTTGTGACTGTGATTTGAATCTTCAGACAACGTTATTATTTTCCTATTATTGACTGTTAAATGGGTATAGCCATTTGCATTTTGACTGAGAGTTATATAGCCATTCGAATTCACAACCACTAGTTTTTATATAAGGACTGCGAATTTACATAGCCAATTCGAATGCAAAGTTATGTATTGTCTGCGTTTTTAATGAAATGATCTCTACGTTTTAATGAAATGATCCTCTGCATTTTGATGAAATGATCTCGGCAACCTTTGTGAAATGATCTCTGCGTTCTTAATGACCTCTGCGTTTTTAAAGTATAATTACAATATAATTGCGATAATGTGTGTATATAGATTCTGCCAACGATAATACATTTAACTCAAAAATTAATTTTTAATAGACAACAATGAAATATTGAACTCGGATAACATTCAATGGATTTTGATACATTGAAACATTGACATCAATTTTTACTTGCGTTCTTAATTTTATTAAACCCTACCTGCGTTTTTGATGAACCGATTGCCAGCGTGATCCATGATTGTATACCTACGTTTTAAAACCTGTTTTTGACTGCAAAATTTCCCATGTTTAATGGACCACCATTTAATTTCATGACTGTTGTACCTGTGTTAATGAAGCACGACTTCTACCATCATTTTTCACCACAAATTCTACCAACGAAATTCATGTGATTACCTGCATTTTTACCAGCGTAATTCATGGTGATTTACAGGTGAGTTATTTAATCGTTGTTGTGTAATTGTATGCCTGCGTTTCTTTTATAAACACATCGATATCCTGTGTGAAAGGGACAACGATTCAAGCTTCTCATAAACAACAAGTCATACTTAATGGACAACGTGTATATTTAATGGACGACGTGTATATTTAGTGAGACCGATAGGTATATGAATAATTCCTTAAACAAAATAGAAATGAAACAACATTCTTAAAGACAACGATTCCTTCATACATTTAAAGGAAAAAAAGACGTTAAAAGACAACAATTACAATGAGAAGTTAAGTCCTTTGATATCTCTGCACCTTGGGTAAAATATCTACATTCCTTTAACAAGAAAAAAAAGATATATAGCTGCATTTTAGTATTTATTATGACTTATTATTTACATATCATTATATAGCTGCGTTTTTGTATATATAGCTGCATTATCATATATTGCTGCATTTTGTATATGTCATCATTATTTATGTTGTGTTACAACAATATCATCCTTGATTATTACCCAACGATTTTGATTATTATTGGTTATACATTGATATATACATTGATGATTACATAACAATTAAAATTGATAGACAATATATTAGGTAGATTGCAACGATCTTATATCATAGACCACAATTAAATTGATAGACAACATATTATACAGATGGAAACAATCTTATTTAAAGACAACAATGATATTCGTAAGATAGCAATCTAGTTTCAGTTTTAAAGAAATCGATTCATACTTATCTAACAATGGGAATTGGAAGATAAATGCAATGAATATTGTTTAATAATAATCATTTAATATGTACAGATTGATTTGTTGCGCAAGGAAATTATTGGGTGGTGTGAAATTCATAGTCATCTTGTTGACTTGTCGATTAGGTGATAGGGTTAGTTGTCAGGGGTTAGATAGTTAACTTGATCTCCTAACGTGTTTATTTGGCTTGTGTTGAGGGTCCAGTTATGTTGTTGCGCCACAATTGTTGTCGCTCCTATCACCTGGCGACGACAGGATTCCCGAGGAGGGGATCATTGCACACCCTAATGGATAGAGGCGAATGATAACTTGACAGAGTCTGTGCTACCTGTTGTGGGTGTTCGTTTGTTGTAGATGTTGTTGGTGCTTGGATTGTAATGCCTTCATGCGTTGGTTTTGAGCGCCATAGAGGTTCTAGTTACTACCCGTCGAGGCCGTTGTATCGAGATTGTGGATGTTGTCCTTAGCTTGTAGGCGTTGCCGCGTTTGTGTCGGGCGGGTAGTCGTTTCCTTCCTTTGATTTATGCATGTTTCACCTAGTTTCTTGATGTGCTAATGTGTAGAGTTGTTGTTGTCTGTTGCCTGATCTGTGTGCGTGGTGTTCATCGTCTAGTTGCGTTGTCTAACTGTATCATTGTTGTCGTCCTGTTTTAAAAACAAAATATAAAAAAATAAATAAATTTTCCTTATTGTGGCATCGCGTGTAGTCGTAATGATGGGGTCGTTACATTGACTCGTACATAGACAACTTGTGTCAAAAAGATGAAGACTAGAACATAAAAACTGAATTGGATCAATCCAAGCTACAAGTGTATCATTGTTTTGAACTCTTCAAAATTAGAATTAATCATCATTGAAATAAATTCATTACTTCCAACTAAAACCAAATAGATAGTCAAGAAAAATGAATGACTTTGAAACATGTCAACAATCAATGCTTCATAGTCCTTTCTTCCCCACCTTCAGAATAACCCTGCTATAAAAAAGATAAGTCAGCTCTAATGAAACTTAGAATGAAATGAATGAACATATAATAATATCACTTGACTTCTAGAACAAGCCTCATCAGAAGTTTACTTTTCTAATTTTCTCTTCTTTCTTTGTCTTGCTCTCCTTTATATCTTCATAAAGTAGTTTGAGTAGTTCAACTACCTTTTAAAAAAAATAAATGAAATAACTTTAATTATGAGACGACAAATTTTATTTATAATAAGGGTAATAAATATTAAATAATAGATGGGGTCCCACTAGGTCTTTGTTCCTTTATTTCCAACATTTCCTTTGTAACTCCATGATAAAAAACTATGAATACATCAACATCATGAAATATGTCAAAAAGTAACCCATACAAAACATACCAAATTAGCAAACACTTTATCTCCCAAAAATATCAAAATGGCATGATATTTAAATTTCTCAAAATAATATCATGTGTTTGTTGTCCATCCAAAATGTACATCAAGTTTCTAAGTGGAAATGCTATAATAAAAATTAAAATAAATTAGAAATGATATTTATTTTTAAATAATTCGTCTCTTCCCTTTCTGCCTTATGAGACATCAGACATGAGTTTAAGTAAGTCTTCATCATAAATACTTCTTTTCTTCCAATTTCACTATTTCAGGGTGCATGTCATAGAAGATGATTTCTCTCTTATTACTATTTGCTTTGGTTGAAGGCTGTTTGGAATGCATTGAAGGGGTTTGAGATGTATTTGAGCTAGGTGAGTTTGCATGTTGTTTTCCTTTGTTAATTTGGGGTTCATTGGGAAACGCTTTGTAATTTATAGGAGCTTATTGGGCCATGTAAGAAACATATGCAATGCCATGCAATATTGATTGCAGAAGAGAAAGTGGAGGGAAAGGGTTATTAGGCTAATGCGATATTCCAAAGAGAGGATTTATGGGGTTATTGTCCCAACCACCATTGGTTGGATGCACATGATATTCGAGGAAATATGCAATACTAGGATGTGACTGTGGGGGAGGATTAGGAGGATCTTGAGGATGTGCCAATGCTGGCTGTCCACCAAGGTTTAGATATCCAGTTCGTACTAGTTGGTTAAAATCTTTATAATCAACATCAAAATGTGTTGAAAACCTCATTTTCTTATGTCTCTCCTATTTCCAAAATACATTTGGAAATCTTCATCTTCCACCTTTGTTTCCTCTATTTCCACTTCTGTTACTCCCTCGACCGAAAAAACTCATCTAATTGCATCATCATTCCAATTAGTGCACAATTCTTAAAGTAAAATACAAGATACAATATAATAAACATTTATTACAATTTTGTTTAAAATGATTTAACTATGGCTTTGAAAATGACAAAGTAATTCAAACATGCAAGGGAGAAATGAGTGGAAACAAATGTAAGCAGGGAAGAAAATCTACATTTTAACATTTTAACAAGCAACCTTTTCATTAATTTTCTCTTCAAAATTTGAACTTTATACTTCTTTGCAAAATTATTTTCATATAAACAATCTATTATCTCTTTGAACAAGGGAAATGGGTAAAAATGAATAAATAATTGATATGGATACAATGATAAAGGGGGTGTAATTAGTGAAAACTGATATGTTATGACAAGAATGTATGATAAATTTATGTTCAATGTTCATACACAATCAACCATTTCTGTTCATAGAACTATATCATTTTTCCATTATAAAGTTTTAATAATATGTATGTAATTCCTTTGAGAAGACTCCCAAACAATTCTWAAAAACAATCAATGTATTTTCAGATTATTCCTTTCACCTGAAACTACATTTCCAAGTTGCATAATAATATGAGTTTACTTCAATCAAATCAAAATATCAATATGCCCATATATCATCATGAGACCAGAAAGTAAAATTAATTCCATGTATAGGTCTACCATAATGAACAATCCTCTTCAAAGACTTCTSTTMATAAATAATTTTAAACAACATAAACAYGGGGAAAATGACATGAAATTGTAATGAAATATGGTTGGAAAAATATGAGAATAATGCACGAAAAAATGGTAAAATAATGAGGGGTTGAATGCCCAGTTTATGTGATAAAAATAAAACTTTCTCTTGCATATCATGCCTTTTATCCCATTGCCAAATACGTATTTTCTTTCTTGATAATTGACAACTCAAACCCTGTGTTAACATTGAAAACCTTTTGAATGGCCAACTGACAATTAATTCAACCAATATTTACTTCTTTTTTAGGCAAACCTAGTTTTCATAATCATGGCTATTCGGGGATGTTAGTTTAAAAATATTGCAAACACTGATATGTGAGTCCAAATTAGAACAATAGGCTTAGTATTGCAGTCATAGAAGAACAAATGAGCACACAACCTCATCTTTCATAATGAACAGGGTAAGTGCTGAGCACAAAATGTGCTTTGTTTTCCAAAAATGAAATGACCACCACTTTGTCGACTTATCCAAGAGCTTGAACAAAACATAGCTAGAAATTGAATGAGGAAATGAACTCAATTTATAATGAGTTATAGTTTCTATGAAGACCATATGAAACTTAAACAAGTTCATTGATACTAGCAAGGTTCAAACCTAAGGGACAAAGGGTACTCGGGTGCATGTAGCCAAAATAGAATAACAAATTTAGTGCTATATCCATCAGGAAGAACCAATGGGCGCATAGCTTGATCTTTTGACAAAGAACATGGATAAGTTCGAGCACATGATGTGTTTGATTTTATAATAAATCCAAAATGAAATACAAGCCATTACTTTGCCATATACTATGAGCTTGAATCATAACTTGAAATTTTAAAATGAGAACGAACATGATCGTAACGAATAGTCTCCATCGAGACAATATACAACTTTAACCAATTCATTCATACAAAAATAATTCAAAATAAAGGAGATAGAGAGTGTTCCCAATGCAGGTCACATATTCATTTCAACAGTGAATAAACAATTTATGAATTCAAAGTCGAACCCAGGTCAAGACTTAGGAAATATCCACCATAATAAAAATGGGTTCGACCCATAATTTATTTTTCCACAACCCATTCTTTTCAATCAAATATTTCTGGAAAATGAAAAATGATAGTATGAATTCAGGAGTAATGCATACACCACATGGTAGCATAAACATTTTGCAAGTGAAAAACCCTCGAACAACATTCAAACAATTCCTTCATGAGTGAAAAGTAGGGAAAATAATACTTCCACACTCATTACCAGTCAATTTAGAGCCACTACTACATTCGCTAACAAAACCTTTGCAAAATATGTTTATAGACTGACAAGTACAAACTTTGTCTAGGAATCATTTTTATACCAACTATGGATGCCGAGATGGTTGCAACAATGAATAGGAGGAGGTAAGTTTCCAAAGCCGAGCTGTAGCTCTTCCCCCATAGACCAAAAATCAAATGAAATGACAAAAACCCTAGCCAACAAGAGGTGGTAACACGTGGGCTTGTGGAAATTAATTCCCATGTCCTTTCTCATTCAATGCATGGCCAACTCATTCCCATCATGTCGATATTCCAACCATTGAACTATATGCATATGCCAAAACTCAACGAGTTTCAAACTTATGTACATCAACCTTTACACTCATACCATTCACATATTAAACATTATCACCATCTATATCATTTCAACCTTTAAACTTATGTTTGTGGACTATGATATCCATCCCATGTAGCGCACATATCCATGCAAATAGGTTAGAACTTGTATCCATATCTTTTGTGTATTAACAAACTAAATAGTATGATTTCTTATATCAAACATGTCATATGCATTGAACAACCATTTCGCATGTATGCTTTGATATAATTCCAAACCATATATATACGTCAGAACAAAAATCAAACCATATAAATCCTTTAAGATTTATATCACTCAAGTTTTTTTAAAACTTAATATACTTGAATGCCAAAGTATGGGAAACAAACTTCCATTTCACTAGGCATATATAATCACATAGGAACACAACATACCATACCCTTTGTAGATAATTTCATGAGTTCCATGTTTAATGTTTCCATTATGCTGAGAAGAGGGCATAGTTATGTTTGTAACTTATCTGATATTACTTTGATCATGGTTTGATATCTTATGAACTTCCATAAACCATACTTACTAACTTGATACAAGCGAGATTTTGCATCATCCAAACAGAGATTTTGCATCATCCAAACATATGCATTGATGAACACCACAAGAAACTTGGAATCATTAAACCGTTGCTCTTAGCACCATAAATTAAATGATGCTTCACCTGAAATTGATGGTATTCCAACATGTTGAGGGAAATGTAATGTTAGGAAATAATAATTCAAGTTATCCATCAACGACGATGAATTGTGAGTCAACACCTTACTTATCCATTAGATCCATAATTAAAAACAAACATAGAATCCATTCAACAAATCAGAGTCAATGTTCACGATCCTTTTTGGATCACTTAACAAACTGGATCACATTCCACATGATTTTGTGAAGTGGAACAACACCATTGAACTTATGGTGAAAAAGATTTGTTGGATACCTTGTTTGAAGATTTACTTTATGAGGGTTTTTTCTTACTCCACAATTCACATTGACCATCAGTTAGGTTAATAAATACATTCACTATATATATATGATGATGATCATTGTTTTGAACACATCAAATAGTCTTCTTAAAAAATAACCTATTATTTGATGGAAAATCACAAAAATGCATATCTCATTGTTAAATTTCAAGCCTACTCAAAGTGATTCCTAAGATCTTATCTAGAAATTACTGTGGCATTGTAACATTCAAAATAGAATGTTTAATGTACTATTAGACCCTATTGAATGTCATTCTTGTTGCTCAAATATGTTAATTGTCTTGCTATGGGCACTTGTAGGTTTGTGATACCCACTCCATGTTATTTGTCTCACTATGGCTACTCGTAGAACGCTAACATGACGATAAGCATAAATGTAGAATAATCAATCGATTCTTCACCCTTTTTACTTGAAATCTAGGAGAAGGGTCCACTGATTCTTATCCTATCTCCTTGTAATCACTAGGTTAGGTGACTAAATTGATGATCATGATTAAATCGATAAGAATTGGCTAACCCTTCTCCATTCTAGTTGAAATGACATTATATCTAGACAAGTTGTATGGATAAGGGTCAGTCGATTCTTCTCATATATGGATAAATATCAAACAAACCTTTTCCTATCTCCCTTTAAGCACACTATAAATGTAAACATAGAAGAGAAGGCCAACCCTAATTCTCCTATCTCCATTTAATCGCACTATACATGTAAATGTATAATAGTTTGTTGACCCTTCCACATTTTAATTATACCCAAAGATCATTGGATTTCACTATAAAGATACAAGAAACATGAAGAAGGTTCAATTGTTTCTTCCCATAGATGGAGAAGGATAGGCAGACCCTTCTCCTATGGTATTCTATCTCATTCTTTAGAAAATTATGAATAAAAAATTAACATAAAATAAAATTAAATAAATGTGAATCACATAAAAAGTGAATCTAAATAAGAACAGAGAAGGCTCAACCAATAAATAATTTATTTTTGCACAAGTATGGTAGGTATAACTCAATCCAAAATAGACACGAAGATGAGTTAACGCCCCTTAACATAATGACCTGTAAAAGATATGGTTTACTTTGGTTGACCATAGATGATTTGTGGTTGAATGTAGCCTTATTATGTCAATGGTTAACACCATGAACCCACTACTACCCTAACCTATTTATAATGATGGTTGTCTATGGTTGACGTTGGTGACCATGGATGGTTATAGTTTTCCACGATTGGTGCTACCCAGTGTTAGAAAAACAGGACCGAGGAGCAATAAAAATAAAACAAATCGCGAAACAAAAACACAGGCATTACAAGAGAACCGCAGTTGCATTGGTTCACCAGGTGTAGACTCACGTCCACTAGAAGTGCAGTCTCTTCCCTTTATTATTATCCAACAAATGAAGGGATACAACCCTCTGACAAAACCCATGTTGTAACTTCTCTTCTTTCTCTCATTCTCTCCCTCTCTGGAATTCAATATTCACCCCTCATACATAGTACAATACATTTCCCTCATAAAGGGTTGCCTTCTAGGGCAAAAAACCTAACATAATCTCATCGTTAGATCTCTGCGACCTTATAATGAGCAGGTCCAGATTTACAATGAAATTACAATATACTTTTATAAGGCAATTTTGCTTGGAGGGCGCTGAACCCGTGAGGGCCAGCTTGCCCAGACCCCGGTAGGGGATAGCCCCGGACCATGATTACCCTCTGCACTCTCCGGCGTGGAAGAGTGTACATGCCACGGGGTGTAAATGCTTCATGGGGTATAAACACGGTGAAAGCAAGGACCTCACGCATCAGGAAGATAATGGGGCTCCACAACCAACAATCTCCCTTGGGTAAGTCTCAACAACTCCACCCAGCTGCTTCCGTATATTTTGGACTTTGAACCTTCTTGGACTGGCAAATTTCTCATCTTCATCTTCATTCTTGAAGACCAATGCGGCTGAGCAAAGAACTTCGGTTCTCCACAGTCCCTTTGTTAACGTAATGCGCGGGATTACGGCTAGTGTGTATATTTTTCGGCTTCAATTGTCCATCTTCCAAGATTGGATCATTATGAAGTGGTACCTCAACTGTATATGCTTAGTCTTGAATGGAAGGATGATTTCTTTACAAGATGAATGACACTACGGTAATCACCGATTTTTAACTTCTTTGTTCTCCTGCTTCTTTCCCAATTCCTCCATAAACCTTTGTAACCAAATCATCTCTTTACTGGCCTCTGTGGCAGCAACATACTATGCCTTTGTAGTTGAAGGTGCAGCAATAGCCTGCGGTTCGAAATCCAACTTCTGGCATTTCACCTATAGTAAAACAGCCTTACTGTGGTGCTCCTCACGCTATCTTTATCACTGCCATGTCGAGGAATCAACATATCCACGTAGAAAAGTGTCTGAACCATCAAGGCATGATACGTATTAGTAGTACCTCTCAAATGCACGAGAATCCACTTTCTTGCCTCCAATGTTCTTTACACGGATTGTTCATATACATGCTCTAACTCCCTTTGCATGTGCAATATCTGGTCTTTATTGCAAACCATTTGCATACATCAAGAAATTTTGCCAATTGTGATGAATATGGGACCACGGACATGTATTCTATCTCCCCACGTGTCTTGGGACACATTTCCCAAGTTAATTTGAAATGAACGTCCAAAGGTGTACTAGCTGGTTTTTCATTACGCATTCTAAAACCTCTCCAACACCTTCTTTGTGTACTCACCTTGAGACAATGATAATGGAGTTTGCGTTTTCTGTCTTGTTATTCTCATGCACCAAGGTTTTCTTTGCAACACCGATCAGCTAAAATACTTAGATGAATTATTTGTAATTTCTTCTTGAGCACATTTATATCACATATTAGATCATAAAACAAGCATGTCATCATATAATAGCAAGATAATATAGCTTCCATTTCTAACCTTTTAAAATAAACCCAGTGATGAGGTGGTATCTATTATAACCACGATTACTGTCATAAACACATCCAGACTTGGATACCGCGCCTTGGAGCTTCTTTAGGCCGCCTGAAAGCTCTTCTTCAACTGCATACCAAATTCTCCTTCCCTTTGACCTCATACCCACGCATGCGTAATAAATCTCTTCCTCCAAATCCCTTGGAGAAAAATCATTTTTACATCTAATTGTTCCAGGATGCAAATCTTCTCGCCACTAGAGACTTAAAATAGTTCTAATTGATGAAATATTTTCTCCTTGGGGATTTGGAGGAAAATATTTCATCAAAATCTATACCTTTCTTTTGTGCAAACCCTTTACAACAAGTCAGCCTTGTACCTCTTTTTCTTCTCCATCTTCTTCCTTCAACTTGTAAACCATTTATTATTTAATGCTCTTTTCCTTGTAGGCAGTAGACCAAGTCCCAAGATGCATTTATTTTCCAAGGAATCATTTCCTCTTTCATGCCTTTCTCCGTTCTTTTGGTTGTCTGCATTGCCTCTTCACTTAACATTGGTTCACGAGAATCAGTCCAACAATAAATAATATAATGAAGGAGGTATGGTTCAGGGGGTATGCAACTTTGGTAAGATCTTCTAACTTTAACCTTGCAGTGTTGAGGTGCCTGCTGCTCTTTGTGTACATTTTGATTCGAGGTTCCTTTGGAATTTCAACACCGATGAATCTCATCAAAACCTTTGCGTATTCTTGTTTTTGTTTCATGTTTTCTTTCCGCCTGGCCGATCTTTGTACAGCAGCCTTCTCATTGAATGCTGGCATCTCTACTCCTAATAGTTTTTTATTTTCATAATCCCATAGCGATAACCAAAATCAGTAACACCATAGCCAATAAAGGTACATTTCTTGGATTTTGCCTCAAAACTTTGTTCTATTTTTCTTTATCAATATGGACAAATGCTTCCTGGCGAAAGTTTTCAAAAGAATAGTTTACCTTTTCTTGTCCATTCCTCCTGCGGAATTATACCATCCAAGAGCTTGAAGGTCCTCTGTTTATTAAGTAAACAGCGGTATCTCTGACTACCTTGACGTAAGGGCAAACCGATACCGATCTCATACTCCTTGCGGCTCCGCGGTTGTCCACCGATTTCATCCTTTCTGATACGCCATTTTCTTGTGGTGTTCGTTGGGCCTGTCTTTCTCTGAATCCCATGGTATGAACTTAATGATCATCAAACTCCTTCTTCGCGATTATTCACACTCCATTATCCTGATGCGAGACACTTCAAGAACTTTTACATTGTCTCATTCTCAACTAAAACTTTCCATTTCTTAAAATATCAAAACATAGATTTTTGAATGCAATAAACCCAAGGACACTTAGTTGCTTTATCATCAATGAAAGTAACATAATAATGAGAGAGCCACCAAGAGATGATACGAGCTGGTCCCCATACATGCTGTATGCAAGCTCTAACCTTTCATTCTTCTTTCTTTTAGATACGAGAAATCGTGACTCTCTTTTGTTTTCCATAAAACACAATGCTCACATAAGTCAAAATCAATTTGTTTAAAATCTGCAACAAATTTTAACGTGAAGGATCGCATACCCTTCTCACTCATGTGTCTGACCTATGATGCCATAGTCTTGTATCCCCTCCTACATCAGAGAAATTTAAAAGATATAGAAGAGTTATTATTACCAATACATAGATACAATGTGCCTACCACCTTCTCTCCTTTTCGCTATCACCAATGATCCGCTGATGACCTTCCACGTCTTATATGCAAATATGGATATACAACCTTCACTTGCCAAGCTGCCACATTTGAAATCCAGTTTTTGCCTAAATGCGGAACATGTTTTACCTCTTTCAACAACCATTGGTTTTCCATTTAAGGGCTTTATTTTTACATTTCCCATTTCAACAATTTTGCATGGTCTATTATCACCCAATTGAACTGTCAAATCACCTTGAACATAATCTAGAAAATGTTTCTCGGGTGTGGCATGAAATGGAAGCTCTGAATCTACGCAAGATTCAAGGATAATATTTCTGAGAAAGAATCAAAGCATCTTAACACATCACACGGTACATTTGCTTCACGATTTCTCGTCGGCGTCATCTCTTTGTTTCTTTGGAGCTTTGCATTATTTCTTCGGAATTCCTTTCTTCCTATAATTCTAGCACTCTATCTTTTCCAAGTCTGGATTTGGATCGCCCCTTCCTAGAATTTCCACGGTTCCTTGGCCCTTTCCTCTATCCTTTGTCTTCCCTTTGCTCCATGTTCAATGCATTTCATAATGTCTCACCTGTTCTTTTCAGTCGCATTTTACTCATTAAAGGATAACACCAACAACATCATCAAATTTTAAAGGAGTTGAACCAGAGGCGAGTTACTTCGACCATGACCAAGCCATTCCGACTTTGCGGCAATGAGCACAAGATTAGAAGAGCCCTAACCTCATCATCAGGGTGCGCGAACTTAGTTGATTAGTGATAGTATTAAATTCATTTAAAATGATCTGCTTGATTCCCGCCTTCCACGACATCTTCCTTATTAAATAATCTCTTCATTAGAAATACGCTTACTGACGTAGAGGTTTTCAGCACAGTTTATTAGCCTTGTCCATCAATCCCTTTGTTGTCTTTTCTTCGGAAATATTGAAAGCCACCAACAATACCATGCTCAGCCGTATCGTTCCTATAGCGTTTCTGTCAAGAATCTCCATTCTTCATCCTTCATGGCCAAAACTGCTTGCTACTCCACTTTCGATGGTAGGAATAGATCCTTTTTGATATAAATAGTCTTCCATCGCATCTTCCATAAAGCTGGTAGTTTGGCCGTTAAATTTCTCAACCCTAAACTTTCCATCTTCCGACATTACTCCAACTCGAACCAGGAACCCACTTTCCCTACGAGTTACCTTACTGTCTGATACCAGTTATTAGAAAACAGGATCATGGAACAATAAAAATAAAACAAATGCAGAAACAAAAACACGGAAGACACACAATACAGGAGGGGTAGATTCGTGGTTCACCAGGTGTGAGCTCACGTCCACCGGAGAAGTGCCGGAGTCCTTCCTTTATTATTATCCGACCAAATGAAGGGATACAACCCTACAACAAAACTTATTTGTAACTTCCTCTTCTCTTTCTCTCATAGTCTCTCTCGAGAATTCAATATTCACCATCAACAATAGCTGCAATGCATTTCCCTCATAAAGAGGGGTTGCCTTCTAGGGCAAAAAAACCCTAACAATCTCTATCATTAGATCTGAGACCTTATAATGAGCGGTCGGATTTACAGTAAGTACAATACTTTTACAAGGCAATTTTTGTGGGGCTTAGCCAGAACTATCGAGGGGATCGCTAGAACCCGGTAAGGGGCACTTGAGTGGCCAGGGGGCTTTGATACCATTGTTAGAAAAGCAGTTGTAGAAATAAAATAAACAAATGCGAAACAAAACATAGAAGATACATAATAAAATAGAGGCACAAATATATATGGTTCACTCAGTGTTGTCTACGTCCACAATATAAATTGCCTGGTCCTTCCTTTTATTATTATCCGACCAAATGAGAGAATTACAACCTATAGCAAAACCGTAACTTCCTCTTCTTTCTCTCCACGGTCCTCCTCTCGAAATTCAATATTCTGCCCCTCCTTATGAAACATGATACATTTCCCTCCTTAAAGAGGGGTGCCTTCTAGGGCAAAAAACCTAACATAATCTCTATCGTTAGATCTGCGACCTTATATTAGGCGGTGCCAGTTACAATGAAATTACAATATACTTTTATAAGGTAATTTTGGCTTCAGGGGAGAAGCCAGCCCAATTCTATCGAGGGCCGAACCCATTTGGGAGCCAGCTTGCCCAGACCCCGGTGGGATATCCCCAGGACCGCGAGGAGGGTACCCCCCTCTGCCCCCGATGGAAGAGTGTACATGCTTAAGGTTGTAAATGCTTCATGGGGTATAAACGGTGAAACAAGGACCTGCATGGGGAGAGATAATGGAGCTCCACAACCAACAGAGGGGGCCACTTAGAACTGATATAATAACCACTAACACATATATAGTTGGCTAGAGTTGACTAAAGGTGTCCATGATTGAATATAGCTATTATTGTCAATGGTTGATGCTATTAACCCAACCCATGAACCCCTAACCCAATAACAAGGGTTGACTATGACTGACCTTGATTTACCATGGTTGCATATAGTTTTCTATGGTTAACACTACTCCACTAACCAATGATAAACCTTTAACATAGTGAACATTATAAAATATAGTTCATTATGGTCATAATTGACCATGGTTGAATGCAACACTATTATGCCAACAATTGACACCTACTAACCCTAACCCTAACCCATTAACTATGATAGACTATGGTTGACCATGGTGCATATGATTTTCCATGGTTGATGGTACCCCATTAACTAATTACTAATCCATAACATAATGACCCACTGATAAACATGGTTAATAATGGCTAAGCATGGTTGCATATGGCTGACCATGGTTGACCCATAGTGGGTTAATCCAAAATGGATCTATATAAGTTACCATATGAATTTAATGATACTCTAGAATTGTGATATTGAATTTAGAACTTAAAAGAGATAGTCTAGGTTAGATCCTAAAAATTGTCATAGCAAATTAGAATTGTAAATCCTCTAATTTGGGGTAAAAGAAGTATAATTTTAGGGCCCTATACATGTCTATAAATTCCCAAAGGTGGTTCAATTTTACTAGACAAATTTTGTATGCAAAATTTGTTCCCTCATTGAGTAACAAACCAATTATTTTCTGCAGCTACAAGTGGTAGTGTCAACTCATTATAATTCACATACGTGGAGCTAGTAATGTGTGTGAATCAAATAACTATTTCTAGATGCATCATGGAGATTCCAAGAGGCTTCCAAATCCCTAAAATTAAGCCTAATTTGAGCTATCAAAAACCTAATAGGAGGAAAATATGTTCACTTTCTTTAGTTGCCATTGCCATTCCATATTATGAGTAGTGAGTGTGGAGGAGATATTGATAGAGAAGAGAAAGAGAACCACATATTGTAGAGGACTATAGAAAGACCATAGTGTCTCATAGCTACATAGTGAGCTTGGAAAGCTTTGTATTATGTATTGTAATATCCATAATATAAGAACACCAAAGGCACAATCTTTCATTTCTTGTTGATTTCCCATACCATTTTTTGGTAAATCTCATGTTTCAATGTGCATGTCTTTATTGATTGTAGTTATATTTTATCTTAGGATAGTAATTAAACAATCTATTTGGTTGTGTGTTTTATTTCTTGTCAAATTACCAAAAATACAAAAAATTCGTACATTTGAGCATAAGCGTCACTTCCAGATGCATTATAGTTGTATATTTTCTTTGGTGATCGACATTGGAATATCCAAGGTACTTCACAAATCAAGGGTTCACTTTTTTTTTTGACGATAATGATTAGAGGAATTATATTAATGTTGGCAAAGCCACAGATCGGTTACAAATGGAAAGGCTACACAGAGCTGCTACCTACATAAGCTGAGAGACAATGCTAAAATTGCTAGAATCCTGGAAACGTTACACATTGCTCAGAATACATCTTGTTGATAGATATTTCAGCGAGCCAGGCCAACCGTGTCATTATCTTCGATAGAAATTTTCCTTTTGAGTGACGATACGCCATTCATTACTTTGACCACAGTTATGAATTCCGGTGAGAAGCTTACGCTTCTTCACGCCTAAACCAATGTCGGCCCGACAAGTTTCTTTGTTGGGCTTGAAACAAGTATTTGCTTCAATGGGTCTTCCCATAACAGGTTCTTTGAGGGCCAGGAGACATATTCCCCTTGACTTCGGCTGACCGGATGCTGTTGACACTTCTCCGATTCGCGCTCACATCCGCAAAGTGGAGCCTTTAAATTCGGGATGGTCTTTTTTCGGATGACTTCTCATAGTTCTGGGCTATGTGCCATGTTTCAAAGCATACCCTGCATCTGAAATAGAGGTTCTTGAAATCGATCTTTTGGGTCCAAGAGAAGTTCTCTCCGATGAGGATGATTTCTGCTGGGAAAACCTTGTTGAAGTCCATCTCTACACAGATTCGGGCAAAGGTGGAGCGGGTTGGCTTGGAGTCCGGACTTCTGCGGAGGAACTTGCCGAGGCCATTGTCAATCGCCTTAAGAGACTCATCTCCCTAGAAATGCAGGGGCAAGTAAGGAAGTATTACCCAGACTGGGGATGAAGAGATATAGTCTATGGAAGGATCGAAAGCATGGGTCCATAGTTGCATGGATAGGCCTGATCTGCCCCAGAACCACAGCTCGGATATGCAGACCAAGTCTTTTTCATCAGAAGATTCAAAGATAGATGCGAAAAATCCCTTCGCAAGGGGGCATACTGTAATCTCACCCACAAGAAGCGGGGACCATTTGGAGTCGATCTAGGAGCGAAGATCAACCAGACTCGGCCAGAAGCTGTTGAACTTGCAAACCAGGGCAAGCTTGTTGAGTTGAGAGGAATACTCCAGTACTTCCTTCGACAACTGGATAGAAACTACCTGGGCTTCAACAATCGAAGTGTTTGGAGCCGAAGAACCCCCGCTAAGGGAAGCAATATCTTTGAAAGTAGCGCGTCCCGCACGACCCAAATGGGGACCCTGATCTGAGGACGGGAAACCCCCGTCGGGTAGCACCCGGCGTTTGAAGAGAACACGCGTCGCGGGAGGCGAGGGGGCTGGCCGACGCCATGGGGATGCGACCACGAGAGGAGTGCACCATTGCGGAGTGGAGCCGAAGGAACTTCCACCCGGTACGCCATTAGAAGGGCTGCAGGGCCGAAATGATGCCTGGATTGGGTCGGGAGGAGGCCAACGGGCTTGTGGAGAGCTGCAGGACCAGGCTGAAGCCCTAAAATTGAACCCTCGCCTTCTCTGCCACCGCCGCCCTCGAGTTTTCTAATTTTCCAGGTTGTTAAGCTCCATGCAATTGGGATTTATTGGGTCCAAGGGTTCACTTTACTAACTATGACTTAGCATATTTCTTCACATAGTGCCTCATATCTTTGCAGGACGCTTGATCAACATGGGAATATGTATTGTAATATCCATAATATAAGAACACCAAAGGCACAATCTTTCATTTCTTGTTGATTTCCCATACCATTTTTTGGTAAATCTCGTGTTTCAATGTGCATGTCTTTATTGATTGTAGTTATATTTTATCTTAGGATAGTAGTTAAACAATCTAGTTGGTCGTGTGTTTTATTTCTTGTCAAATTACCAAAAATACAAAAATAATAGTCGTACATTTGAGCATAGCGTCACTTTTGTCGCTATAGTTGTATATTTGCTTTGGTGATCCTACATTGGAATATCCAAGGTACTTCACAAATCAAGGGTTCACTTTACTAACTATGACCTAGCATATTTCTTCGCATAATATTAAAAGATACCTCTAAATTATTTTCTACTTCCAAAAATACTTTTATTGAACCCCTCCCAATACACATTTCCAATTAAAAAACCCTTATCTTACCCCTATCTTCACCAGATATATTAGGCATCCAATTTTTTGGTGACAATTTTCATACCCCTTTTTATTTATACCCTACTATGGTGACATGACATGATACTTATAATCTTGTGAAGCACAAAATCCAATCCAAAAATAAGAAAACAACAAGAAGACAATTATTAATGTGGAATAACCGCCATTGTAAAAAGATAACTTTTAACCTCACATAGATAATCTTTCCACCTAACTCACTTAGATCGTCAGAGTATTAAACCAAAATGACAAAGGCATCCAATGTTAGGTTCTACAATTTTTTTTTGTAAACATATCATGATTAAACTTTACCTTAATTCAACAAGAAAGTGAGAACTTACAACAAAATAAATATATATCAGTGTAGTATCTTATAAAATTTCAATGATAATGTTGGCTTCATGGTTGTTGAGAGCATCCTTGCATGCATCGTAAAGAAAGATGGCAAAAAGGAAAATTATGTCTAAAATTTTGTTGAACCTCAGCCTGCAAACAGAGGATATATGTCCAGCAAACAAAGAATATAATGGCCTACTAATAGAGTTATCTTACATAACTAACATAATATTGAATAGAGAATTAATAATAGAACAAACAACGTACAACAAACAACAAATACATGAAATGGGAAAAATAATCTTTATTGTTCTCAATAAAAAATAGTGAATGCAACACTATTATGCCAATGATTGACACTACTAACCCCCTAACCCCTAACCCATTAACTATGATAGACTATGGTTGACTATGGTTGCATATGATTTTCCATGGTTGATGGTACCCCACTAACGGATTACTAATCCCTAACATAATGACCACTGATAAACATGGTTAATAATAGTTAAGCATGATTGCATATGGCTGACCATGGTTGACCCATAGTGGGTTAATCCAAAATGGATCTACATAAGTTACCATATGAATTTAATGATACTCTAGAATTGTGATATTGAATTTAGGACTTAAAAGAGCTAGTTTAGGTTAGATCCTAAAAATTGCCATAGCAAACTAGAATTGTAAATCCTCTAATTTGGGGTCAAAGAAGTAGAATTTTAGGGCCCTATACACGTCTATAACTTCCCAAAGGTGGTTCATTTTTACCAGACAAATTTTGTATGCAAAAATTATTCCCCCGACAAGGTAACAAACCAATTATTCTCTACAGGTCCAAGTGGTAGTGTCAACTCACTATAATTCACATACGTGGAGCTAGTAATGTGTGTGAATCAAATAACTATTTCTAGAAGCATCATGGAGATTCCAAGAGGCTTCCAAAACCCTAAATTTAACCCTAATTTGAGCTATCGAAAATCTAATAGGAGGAAAATATGTTCACTTTCTTTAGCTGCCCTTGCCATTCCATATTATGAGTAGTGAGTGTGGAGGAGATATTGATAGAGAAGAGAAAGAGAACCACATATTGTAGAGGACTATAGAAGACCATAGTGCCTCATATCTTTGCAGGAAGCTTGATCAACATGGGAATATGTATTGTAATATCCATAATATAAGAACACCAAAGGCACAATCTTTCATTTCTTGTTGATTTCCCATACCATTTTTTGGTAAATATTGTGTTTCAATGTGCGTGTCTTTATTGATTGTAGTTATATTTTATGTTAGGATAGTAATTAAACAATCTATTTGGTTGTGTGTTTTATTTCTTGTCAAATTACCAAAAATACAAAAATAATAGTCATACATTTGAGCATAGCGTCACTTTTGTTGCTATAGTTGTATATTTGCTTTGGTGATCCGACATTGGAATATCCAAGGTACTTCACAAATCAAGGGTTCACTTTACTAACTATGACTTATCATATTTCTTCGCATAATATTAAAAGATACCTCTAAATTATTTTCTACTTCCAAAAATACTTTTATTGAACCCMCTCCCAATACACATTTCCAATTAAAAAAACCCTTATCTTACCCCTATCTTCACCAGATATATTAGGCATCCAGTTTTTTGGTGACAATTTTCATACCCCTTTTTATTTATACCCTACTATGGTGACATGACATAATACTTATAATCTTGTGAAGCACAAAAGCCAATCCAAAAATAAACAAACAACAAGAAGATAATTATTAATGTGGAATAACAGCCATTGTAAGAAGATAACTTTTAAACTCACATAGATAATCTTTCCACCTAACTCACTTAGATCGTCATAGTATTAAACCAAAATGAAAAAAGCATCCAATGTTAGGTTCTACAAATTTTTTTGTAAACATATCATGATTAAACTTTACCTTAATTCAAAAAGAAAGTGAGAACTTACAACAAAATAAATATATATCAATGTAGTATCTTATAAAATTTCAATGATCTTGTTGGCTTCATGGTTGTTGAGAGCATCCTTGCATGCATCGTAAAGAAAGATGGCAAAAAGGAAAATTACGTCTAAAATTTTGTTGAACCTTAGCTTGCAAACATAGGATATATGTACTGCAAACAAAGAATGTAATGACCTACTAACAAATTTATCTTATACAACTAACATAATATTGAATAGAGAATTAATAATAGAACAAACAACGTACAACAAACAACAAATACATGAAATGGGGAAAAATATCTTTATTGTTCTCAACAAAAAATAGTGAAGAACTAGGTTTATAATACAATAGCCACAACATCTCATGTGCCTCTCATTTAAACAAAACAACAACAATCAAATTGGGGATACAAAGTACCAACAACCAAAACCACGTCCAAAGGGAGAGGAATCGAAATGTGATTTCCCATATGTGTTGTCACCGTCCAACAATCTCCACCTTGACAACAATTTGCCTAATATCTCTCCCAATAAATTTGATCATCACCTTTTCTGCAAGCCTAGGGAATCCAAACACCATCACAACTTCTCTAACAATGCTAGTTGCATGAACATGTATTCATAGTTTTCTCTAGTATGGACCACTCCACTTCCAATGAATCAACATAACCACAAACTAAAACACTGCAACCACTATAGGTGATACTCATGCTTCTCAGATACCGAAACACACATCTCCATGCTCTTTACTTGGTTTTTCCATGTGTCCACTGAAAACACCAACTACATGTGAAATATTTGAAACGTCCATCAAAAACATCAACCTTCCTACCAAACTTGCATAAGGTACATGAGACATGTAATCCTTTCCTTCCTTACTATCAATATATAAACTTGAAGAAAGCTTGAAATGGAAAGCTAAAGGGATATTTACCGGTTTCACAATTTTCATACTGAACCTCATCAATATCTTCTCCATAGAATTGTGGCAACCATAACTTACCATTTTTCCTGTCTTTGTATACTTCTATGCCCAAGATTTGTTTTGTTGCTCCTAGATACTTCATCTAAAACATCTTGACCAACTGAGCCTTTAACCTGCTGATATCAACGATGCTTAGGCTTGCAATAAGCATATCATCAACATATAACATCAAGATAATGAATATGCCACTGAAAATTTTGAAGTAAGCACAATGAACATACTCACTTCTAGTAATATTTTGGCTCACCATGAAGGAATCAACCATCTTGTACCATTGGATGGGTACCGTTAGGCCATACAATGATCCCTTGAGTTTGTAAACAAATCTCCCTTTGTGATCCCGAAGAACATCTAATTGTTCCATGTACATATCTCGTCTAGTGATGATTTTGTGGGTAGTAGGGTCCCACAATCTACATCCCTTATCTCCATCACTATAACCAACAGAGATATTAAATTTGCAGACATTCAAAGATTGTAATTCTTGAAATAAATTACAGTTAACAATTCTTGTAGCCCCAACCCGTCCTTGCTCATATGTCCCAATCACTGATGCCATAAACAAGTAGACACCCTCGCTTCCTTAGATACCATCGCTGGCTCAATTTCTTGAGTGCTTCCTTCCAATTTGTAAAGGTTTCCAACCTTTGTAGCTTTCATAACCACCAAGATGCCCTTGCACACTTTCAATGCTCCAACTTGACCTGTAAACATGTAACCTCCAGAATCCAAAACTCCCAAAGAAATTATATTCTTTTAAGGTTAGGTACATGTCTAACATCTGTCAATGTTCTTACAATACCATCGAACATTTTAATCTTAATTCTCCCAATCCCAACATTTTTACAAGAAATATCATTTCCCATAAAAAAACACCTTCATCTATAGATTGGTAAGAATAAAACTAACTTCTCTGTGAACACATGTGATGGGAAGAGCCGAAGTCTAACAACCATTCTTCTTGATATGGTGAAATACTATAGATGGATAAAAATTCATCAACCATACCTGAACTTGATTCAATTAGATTTGCTTACTTACTAGAGTCTTCCTTGGATTCTTTTCTCTTCCAGTAATCTTTCTTGAGATGCCTTGATTTACTGTAGTACCAACATGTTAACTTACTCTTCTTGTCCTTTGACATAGATCTGGATGTACCTCCCAATTCCCCTCTTTCTCTGGATTGACCTCTAACCACTAATGCTTCCAATGTGAAGCTTTCTATACTAGATTTCCTCCTCACTTCCTTAGACAACAAGGCTCCAACAACAGAGTCAAACTCAAGGGTGCTTGCTAATTTAAAGCCAATAGAAGTGACTAAATGATCCCAAGACTCAGACAATGAACACAAAAATGTCACTACCTTATCTTCCTCATCGATTCTTACATCCATACTAGTTAACTAACATAAGGGAGTATTAAATACATTCAAATGATCAACAAGCTTGGTACCTTATTTCATCCGTAGACCATATAGTTTCCTCTTCAGGTAGTTTCAGTTTGTCAGGAAATTCATCATGTAGAGTCTCTCCATTCTGCTCCATAGGCCAACTGTTGTTTCCTCTCCCACAATATTGAAGAGGACTTCGTCGACTAGACACAACCGAATGGTGCTGAGACCCCTTGCATCGAGATCTTCCCATTCATCATCCAACATACCCATTGGCTTCTTTCTCTTGCCATCTAATGGTTTGTGCAATCCTTTTTGCACCAACAAATCCCACATCTTCAACTTCCACAACTCAAAGTTGTTATTTCCATTAAATTTCTCCACCTCGAACCTTGTGTTTTTCATTTTTTCCATTCTCCATAGACTCCTCCACGACTCTCCGACTCATCCCTCAGCTCTTTGAGAAACCCTCAATAGGACTCCTCCTCGGTGCTCTGATACCACTTGTTGAACCTCAGCCTGCAAACATAGGATATATGTCTTGTAAACATATAATATATTGACCTGCTAACAAAGTTATCTTGAACAACTAACAAAATATTGAACAAAGAATTAATAATATAACAAACAACGAACAACAAACAAAAAATACACGAAATGAGGCAAAATATCTTTATTACTCTTTGTAAAAAACAATGAAGAACCAAGTTTACAATACAATGCCTACAACACCTCACAAGCCTCTTATTTAAACAAAACAACAACACTCAGATCGGGGATATGAAGTGCCAACAACCACAACCACATCCAAAGAGACAAGAACCGAAATGTAACTGACCAGATGCGTTGTCACCATCCAACAAATTTAACTTGATTTTCAAAATTGAAAATATCCCATTTTAACTCAACCAAACAAAATCATATATGGATCAAACAAATAATGTTGGTTGTTTCTTTCGAGTATTAGAAAAGATTTTTTTAAAATATTTCTTGAGAATTTTGATCTTAGTGTTCAATTTCATTGTCTTTATTTCTTTTACCACTTCCATTAATTGCGACACATATCTTTACGGATAAACATTGATTTCTCATACTATTCTATGATTCCACATAATATTGTTTAGATCCAATTCCAATAATTAGTATTGGTTTATAAACCTATAATCTTTAATAGTTTATTAGCATACAAATGTGAGCAATATGGCAACATAGATTGACTATTATCTTTTTAGCTAGTGTTGAATTACCAGTGTCAATGTAAAGGTAAATTATTTGGTGAGTTCTCGCTTTGAAAAATGCTCTCATTTTCACAATCTCTTACAATGTGATGGGTTCATAAACTTGTGGCATTATAATTGTGGAATCCAGTTCCATCTATCGTATGAAAAATAACTAGAAGACTCCAAAGAATTTAAATACACCGATATTTATATTAAGAGGGTTTTGATCCCTCTAAGGGTTAAGACGGATTAATTTACAACTTTTCCACCTTTACAGGCATCATAGCCTTCTTGTGGAAAGGAATAAGTCTGATGTGATATGTGCCTTTCAGAAAATGCACTCCTTTTGAACTATTAGTAAAACTTTAGGGTGAACACTAATTTATCCTTAGTCCTCATTACAATAGCTCTTGAATGAATTGCTATGTAAATTAACTATCCATGTGGATTCATTGGTGCTTCTAGGTCTTAATAGTTTTTATTTTTTATTTTTTTATAACCAATTCATGTTATTGTTATTTTTCAAGGGCCATTGACTATAGCTACTACTTATTTATTTACCAGTATAGACAATAGTGCTATCAATATTTTTGATTAAATAATATATATTCCATGCTTGGATCTTTCACTCTATAGATATGTTGATATAGGATATTGTCACTGAAGTGTTAGAAGCACGTGGAAATAATTGTTTGCTGCATTTGTCACACTCACAAATCAATGCCATTTACATGCACATGATGGGTTTATCATATCTCAAATTTCTCCATATATGATGAGAGGTTTCCTATTTCTTTCCTACTTAAAAATATGAACACTTTTAAAATTGTATCAGAAATAATTCTTCATGCATTGAAGTTAGTTGTAGCTTTTAATATATCATTTGGTACAAACTGGTTAGTCATTATCAATGTTCATGGTTCAACATTATTTTTAAGTGTTCCAGTATGGAGATTATTTACATAAGTGGGAGTAAAAACTATCTCAAAAAGCATGGTTTGCTCAATCACATAAGGAGTCCAATCTAGTGGGCTGTTAATTGTTGCTCGACACTATTCATTGTTTTGTAACCAAAGGTCGGTCATGAACATGTGTAATCCCTATTATTTGGTCCCCAAGGCCAACATTTTGTATTACTTCCTTGTATTCCAAAGTATCTTAGGATGTTTTTTCTTTGTATCTACCTCACTAGTTCCATTCTTTATATCACTCTATGTACATGCC
>SNQJ01S0004715.1:95704-109592 GCA_010110895.2 Picea sitchensis | reverse complement strand
CCGGGGGAGAGGGAAAAACATTTGTTGAATCTGCATCTTGGTGAGCTGCTTGTCTTGCTGGAGACGTCGCACTGCTCAATTTGTGGAAGTCTTTCACGAATCTATTGAGGTTGAGGTTGTTCAACAAGTCAAGATACATGAGAGGATGACATGCAGAAGGAATCTTTGCGTTTTGCTGCAGCCTTGTCGACCTACTTCTGTTGGATAGAAGGTTCTTGGGTCGAGGCTGTAGTGGTTGCAGTGCCCTTCTGTTCTAATTCTGAATAGATTGTGAAGAAGCTAAATTTTGCAGTATGAGATACTACCTTGAGATACTTTTTAGGTGGAACAATATTCAGAATTACCTCTGGTATTCTGTAGAGATGACCCCCCAGAGAAACAATGACACTATCGCTTCCACATATATGGTTGGCCCAAGAGAACATCACAGAAATCCAGTGGGGCAACATCACATAATACCTATGCCATATGAAAATCGACACTGTTGGCTAACACGAAGATCTCGTCCTTGGCAAAGCCACCCGATGTTGTATGGTTGCGGGTGTGGTGTTGTCAACAATATCAATAGTTTGACAACATTTGTTGAGATGAGGTTCTTCTGGCTTCCGCTATCAACAATAAAATGCAGCGGGGTCCCCTTCACCCACATCTGTGAATGAAAAAGGTGCTCCCCCTCTTCAGGATCTATTGGTTCTTCTGGTTGAATTGCCACGGTCATGACAATAGCAGTGGGGTCTGCGTCAATGATATGTCATTTACTAGTATTTTCAGAATCAGATTCTGAATCAGGGTTCGGCTCCTTGTCTTTGATCTCGGCCACCAATGATTGTTTTGGGCGACATTTATCGGTGTTGTGGCAGGGGCTTTTGTGGAAATCACACCATTTTTCGGTGTCCTTCTTTGTCTTCCTGTGACCCTTCTTTTCCTGTGGTTTGGACTGGTTTTCGGGAGACTGTCTGTCAGGGATGTATTTGTCATACTTTGGTTATTGTGGATTTGCAGACCCAAACTCTCTTATGTTCTAGTGCTTTAATTTCTACTCGATTTTAACAACATATTGATAAGAAGCACCGAGTGATGAGATATCCAGAAAATCCATTTCAGTTTGGATGTATTTGTGTAGAGCCCCACAGTATTTTAGAACCAAATGTCGTTCAGAGTCTTTGATACCCAGCTTGGTGTGCAAGGTATTGAAGGTATGGGTGAGCTTTGGAACTGCTTGGCCCCTCTCTTGCCACAGTGTGGTCCATCTCATGTATTGTTCCTCATAGTTTCCAATAGGATAATACTATTCCTTTACCACATCCACAAAAAAATCTCAAGTGGGCTCGACCCCATATATTATAGACTCCTCTGTGGAACTTTGCTCCCAGTAAGTTTCCCACCAATGTTTGACATGAGGGAGAGATTTAAGGAGTGCGAAGGTGATCTTTCCTCTTTCAGAAAAATTGTGAACAGAGAAATAACCTTCTAGCAGAGTCAACCATTTTTCTAGGGCTTCTCCATCTATCTATCCTTCAAATACAGGAATATCAAAATTAACTTGTACCTTGAAAGGTGAGGTGCTTCCAAAGTGGCTTCTTGATGAAGATGCGCCTATTTCTATCGGTAGGCGTTGAAGAATGTGGGAAAAATTGTCCATCATTTCGTCCCTCTGTCGCGTGAGAGCTTGCTCAAGCAACAGACTGATAGGATCATCTGCTCTCTCATTTTTATTTTCTTCCACCATTGATGGTTTCTTGGGTGTGAAAAAGAGATTGTCTTCAAGACAGACAAGTTTGAGATCCAACTTTCTATACTCGTACCTCATTGGGGACATGCACTGAAAAAACGATCAAGAACAACCTGCTCTGATACCACTGATCCAGATTATTTTCGACATGAAATGAGATCGGAGATATAATAAATAATTGTAGAGAGATATCGCGTATATCCAATAATATAACATAATTATATCGAATATGAAACCATAAACACAAATATACAGTAATACATGATTTTTATTAATGAAAGAAATGTACAGATATTGTAAAAATACAGAGTGAAAGACTCGCTAGAATGGTGGCAGCTTATCTCTGAGAAGAGATGTGACGACTACTCGCATTCACAAGAAGATGATTAAAATGAGGCTCTGAAGGCCTTTTTACAATAAACAGAAATGTCAAAAACCCTCGACATCCAAAAACCTAACCCTAGGAGACGAAGCGCCAAAAGTCATGTGGGCCCTGTTTGGGTAAGTTGGTGCATCAACTTCCCGGGGTCATAACTTTTGCATACGATCTCTGTTTTAGGCGTTTGATAGCCCATTGGAAAGGTATCGTCGAGGATATTCATTTTGAGGCCTCAATCATGTATTTGACTATCATTGAGTTGAATCGATCCCAAAAAACCTTCATTTAGGCCCTCAAAATGGCCCTGGAAGTTAAAACCTGCTAAAAATAGTAAATTGCCAAAATTGCCAGAAAACTGTTTTGAGCCAGTTGGAAAATGTGGGTGGCCACCGATATCCACCTGGATCAATTCTCCCTCCTTAGGAAGCAATGGTATCCATTGCGTTGAGTTTTCGGGGGAGAGAGAAAATCATTTGTTGAATCTGCATCTTGGTGAGCTGTTTGTCTTGCTGGAGACGTCGCACTGCTCAGTTTGTGGAAGTTTGTCATGATCCTGTTGAGATTGAGGCTGCTCAACAAGTCGAGATACATGAGAGGATGTTGTGTAGAAGGAATCTTTGCATTTTTCTACAGCCTTGTCGACCTTCTTCTGTTGGATAGAAGGTTCTTGGGGCGAGGCTATAGTGGTTGCAGTGTCCTTCTGTTCTCCTTATGAACAGATTGTGAAGAAGCTAAATTTTGCAGTATGAGATACTACCTTGCGACACCTTTTAGGTGGAACAGTAGTCGAAACTACCTATGGTATTCTATAGAGATGACCCCCTAGAGAAACAATGGCACTGCGGGGTTGAGACTCATAAACAACATGGCGCTTCCACATATATGGTTGGCCCAAGAGAACATCATAGACATCCAGTGGGGCAACATTACTTAATACCTCATCTTTGAAGGGATGGATGCCATATGAAAATCGACACTATTGGCTGACATGAAGATCTCATCCTTGGCGAAGCCACCTGATATTGTATGGTTGCATGTGTGATGTTGTCGACAATCCCAACTGTTTGATGACCTCTGTTGAGATGAGGTTATTCTGGCTTCCGCTATCAACAATAAAATGCAGCGGGGTCCCCTTCATCCACATATGTGAATGAAAAAGGCATTCCCCCTCTTTAGGATATGTTGGTTCTTCTGGTTGAAATTTTGCGGTCGCGACAATAGAAGTGTGGTCTACATCAATGATATGTCCTTTACTAGTATTTTTAGAATCAGATTCTGAATCAGGTTTCGGCTCCTTGTCTTTGATCTCGGCCACCAATGATTGTTTTGAGCGACATTCATCAGTGTTGTTCCAGGGGATTTTGTGGAAATCACACCATTTTCCAGTGTCCTTCTTTGTCTTTCCGTGACCCTTATTTTCCTATGGCTAAGACTGGTTTTCAAGAGAATGTCTGTTAGGTATGTCTTTGTCATACTTTGGTTGTTGTGGATTTGCAGACCTGAACTCTCGTTTGTTCTGGTGCTTAAATTTCTTCTCGATTTTAAAATAATATCGATAAGCAACACCAAGTGATAAGATATCTAGAAAATCCATTTCAGTTTGGATGTATCTGTGTAGAGCCCCATGGTATTTCAGAACCAAATGTCCTTCGGAGTCTTTGATACCCAGCTTGGTGTGTAAGGTATGGAAGGTATCGGTGAACTCCAAAACTACTTGGCCCCTCTCTTGCCACAATGTGGTCCATCTCATGTACTAGTCCTCATACTTTCCAACATGATAATATTGTTCCTTAACCACATCCACAAAAAAATCCCAAGTGGGCTCGACCCCATATATTCCAGACTCCTCTATGGAACTTTAATCCCAGAAAGTTTCCCACCAATGTTTGACATGAGGGAGATCTTTAAGGAGTGTGAAGGTGATCTTTTCTCTATCAGAAAAATTGTGAATAGAGAAATAACCTTCTAGCACAATTAACCATTTTCTAGGGCTTCTGCATCTATTTGTTCTTCAAATACAAGAATATCAAAATTAACTTGTACCTTGAAAGGCGAGGTGCTTCCAAAGTGGCCTCTTGATGAAGATGCGTCTGTTTCTATCGAAAATCATTGAAGGATGTGGGAGAAATTCTCCATTATTTCGTCCGTCTATTGCGTGAGAGCTTGCTCAAGAAACAGACTGGTAGGATCGTCTGCTCTGTTGTTTTTCTTTTCTTCTGCCATTGAGGCTTTCTTGGGTGTGAGAGAGAGATTTTCTTCAAGAGAGACAAGCTTGAGACCCAACTTGCTATACTCATACCTCGTCGGGGACATGCACTGAAGAAACGATCAAGAACAACTTGCTCTGATACCACTGATCTAGATTATTTTCGGCACGAAATGAGAGCGGAGATATAATAAATAATTGCACAGAGATATCGCGTATATCCAATAATATAACATAAATATATCAGAGATGCAACCATAAACATAGAGATACAATAATACACGATTTCTATTAATGAAATAAATGTACAGAGACTGTAAAAATACAGAGTGAAAGACTCACAAGAATGGTGGCATCTTATCTTTGAGAATAGATGTGATGGCTACTTGCATTCGTAAGAAGATGTTTACAATGAGGCTCTGAAGCCCTTTTCACAATAAATAGGAATGCCAAAACCCCTCTACATCCAAAAACCTAACCCTAAAATATGAAGCGCCAAAAGTCATGTGGGCTCGGTTTTGGGTAAGTTGATGCATCAACTTCCCGGGGTCATAACTTTTGCATACGATCTCCGTTTTAGGCGTATGATAGCCTGTTGGAAATGTATCATTGAGGAGATTCATTTTGGTGCCTCAATCACTTTTTCAACAAAGGTTAAGTTGGTTCGATCCCGGAAACCTTCATTTAGGCCATCAAAATGGCCCCAGAAGTTAAAACCTGCTAAAAATAGTAAATTGCCAAAATTGCTAGAAAACTCTTTTGAGCTAGTTGGAAAAGGTGGGTGGCCACCGATATCCACCTGGATCAATCCTCCCTCCTTAGGAAGAAATGGTCTCCATTGCATTGAGTTCTCGGGGGAGAGGGAAAAACATTTGTTTAATCTGCATCTTGGTGAGCTGCTTGTCTTGTTGGAGACGTCGTGCTGCTCAGTTTGTGAAAGTCTATCACGAATCTGTTGAGGTTGAGAATGTTCAACAAGTTGAGATACATGAGAGGACAGCATGCATAAGGAATCTTTTCATTTTATTGCAGCCTTTTCGACCTTCTTCTGTTGGATAGAAGGTGCTTGGGGCGAGGCTGTAGTGGTTGCAGTGTCCTTCTGTTCCCCATCTGAACAGATTGTGAAGAATCTAAATTTTGCAGTATAAGATACTACCTTGCGGCACTTTTTAGGTCAAACAGTAGTCGGAACTACCTTTGGTATTCTGTAGAGATGACCCCCTAGATAAACAATGACACTACGGGGTCGAGACTCATAAACAACATGGTGCTTCCACATATATGGTTGGCCCAAGAGAACATCACAGACATCCAGTGGGGCAACATCACATAACACCTCATCCTTGAAGGGCTGGATGTCGTATGACAATCGACACTGTTGGCTGACACGAAGATATCGTCCTTGGCAAAGCCACCCGATGTTGTATGGTTGCGGGTGTGGTTTTGTAAACAATCCCAACTGTTTGACGACATCTGTTGAGATGTGGTTCATTTGGCTTCCGCTATCAACAATAAAATGCAGCAGGGTCCCCTTAACTCACATTCATGAATGAAAAAGGCGCTCCCCCTCTTTAGGATCTGTTGGTTCTTCTGGTTGAATTGTTGTGGTCATGACAATAGCAGTGTGGTTTGCGTCAATGATCTGTCCTTTACTAGTATTTTCAGAATCAGATTTTGAATCAAGGTTCGACTCCTTGTCTTTGATCTCGACCACCAATGATTGTTTTGAGCGACATTAATCAATGTTGTGCCAGAGGCTTTTGTGGAAATCACACCATTTTCCAGTGTCCTTCTTTGTCTTCTCGTGACCCTTCTTTTCCTGTGGCTTGGACTGGTTTTCGGGAGACTGTCTGTTAGGGATTTCTTTGTCATACTTTGGTTGTTGCGGATTTGCAGACCCAAATTCTTGTTTGTTCTGGTGCTTAAATTTCTGCTTGATTTTAACAACATATCGATAAGAAACACCGAGTGATGAGATATCCAGAAAATCCATTTTAGTTTGGATGTATCTATGTAGAGCCCCACGGTATTTCAGAACCAAATGTCATTCAGAGTCTTTGATACCCAGCTTGGTGCACAAGGTATGAAAGGTATTGGTGAACTGCAAAATTGCTTGGCCCCTTTCTTGCCGCAGTGTGGTCCATCTCATGTACTGGTCCTCATAGTTTCCAACAGGATAATACTATTCATTTACCATATCCACAAAAAAATCCCAAGTGGGCTCGACCCCATATATTATAGACTCCTTCATGGAAATTTTCTCCCAGTAAGTTTCCCACCAATGTTTTACATGGGGGAGAGCTTTAAGGAGTGCGAAGGTGATCTTTTCTCTGTCGAAAAAATTGTGAACAGAGTAATAACCTTCTAGCAGAGTTGACCATTTTTCTAGGGCTTCTGTATCTATCTGTCCTTCAAATACAGGAATATCAAAATTAACTTGTACCTTGAAAGGCAATGTGCTTCCAAAGTGGCCGCTTGATGAAGATGCGTCTGTTGCTATCGACAGACGTTGAAGGATGTGGGAAAAATTCTCCATCATTTCATCCCTCTGTCGCATGAGAGCTTGGTAAAGCAACAGACTAATAGGATCGTCTGCTCTGTCGTTTTTCTTTTCTTCCACCATTGAGGGTTTCTTCAGTGTGAAAGATCGATTGTCTTCAAGAGAGACAAGCTCGAGACCCAAATTGATATACTCGTACCTCGTTGGGGAAATGCACTTAAAAAATGATCAAGAACAGCTTGCTCTAATACCACTAATTCGGATTATTTTCGGCACGAAATGAGAGCTGAGATATAATAAATAATTGGACAGAGATATCGCGTATATCCAATAACATAACAAAAATATATTAGAGATGCAACCATAAACACAGAGATATAGTAATACACGATTTCTATTAATCAAAGAAATGTATAGAGACTGTAAAAATACAGAGTGAAAGACTCGCTAGAATGGTGGCATCTTATCTCTAAGCGACATTCATCGGTGTTGTGGCAGGGGATTTTGTGGAAATCGCACCATTTTCCGGTGTCCTTCTTTGTCTTCCCTTGACCCTTCTTTTCTTTTGGCTTGGATTGGTTTTCAGGAGACTGTCTGTTAGGGATTTCTTTTTCATAGTTTGGTTGTTGCAAATTTGCAGACCCGAACTCCCTTTTGTTCCAGTGCTTTAATTTCTACTCGATTTTAACAACATATCTATAAGTAGCACCGAGTGATGATATATCTAGAAAATCCATTTCAGTTTGGATGTATCTGTGTAGATCCCCACGGTATTTCAGAACCACATCTCGTTAGGAGTCTTTGATACCCATCTTGGTGCGCAAGGTATGGAAGGTATTGGTGAACTTAGGAACTGCTTGACCCCTCTCTTGCCGCATTGTGGTCCATCTCATGTACTGGTCCTCATAGTTTCCAACATAATAATATTGTTCCTTTACCGCATCCACAAAAAAATACCAAGTGGGCTCGACCCCATATATCCTAGACTCCTATGTGGAACTTTGCTCCCAGTAAGTTTCCCACCATTGTTTGACATGAGGGAGAGATTTAAGGACTGAAAAGGTGATCTTTTCTCTGTCGAAAAAATTGTGAATAGAGAAATAACATTTTATCAGAGTTAATGATTTTTCTAGGGCTTTTGCATCTATCTGTCCTTCAAATACAGGAATATCAAAATTAACTTGTACCTTGAAAGGAGAGGTGCTTCCAAAGTGGTTGCTTGATGAAGATGGGCCTGTTGCTATTGGCAGGTGTTGAAGGATGTGGGAAAAATTCTCCATCATTTTGTCCCTCTGTCACATGAGAGCTTGCTCAAGCAACAGACTGATAGGATCGTCTGCTCCGTCGTTTTTCTTTTCTTCTACAATTGAGGGTTTCTTGGGTGTGTGAGAGAGATTGTCTTCAAGAGAGACAAGCTCGAGACCCAACTTTCTATATTCGTACCTCGTCGGGGACATGCACTGAAAAAATGATCAAGAACAACCTGCTCTGATACCATTGATCCAGATTATTTTCGACACGAAATGAGAGCGAAGATATAATAAATAATTGAACAGAGATATCGCGTATATCCAATAATATAACAGAAATATATCAGAGATGCAACCATAAACATAGAGATACAATTATACACGATTTCTATTAATGAAATAAATGTACAGAGACTGTAAAAATACAGAGTGAAAGACTCGCTATAATGGTGGTTGCTTATCTCTGAGAAGAGATGTGACGGCTACTCGCATTCACCAGAAGATTATTAAAATGAGGTTCTATGGTCCCTTTTACAATAAAAAGGAATACCAAAACCCCATGACCAAAAACCTAACCCTAGGAGACGAAGCCCCAAAAGTAATGTGGGCCCCATTTGGGTAAGTTGGTGCATCAACTTCCCGGGGTCATAACTTTTGCATACGATATCCATTTTAGGCATATGATAGCCCGTTGGAAAGGTATCGTCGAAGATATTCATTTTGGTGCCTCAATCATTCATTTGGATATCATTGAGTTGGTTCGATCCCGAAAAACCTTCATTTAGGTCCTCAAAATGGCCTCATAAATTAAACCTAGTAAAAATAGTAAATTGCCAAAATTGTCAGAAAGTTGTTTTGAGCTAGTTGGAAAACATGGGTGGCCACCAATATCCACCTAGATCAATCATCCCTCCTTAGAAAGCAATGGTATCCATTGCATTGAGTTCCTGGGGAAGAGGGAAAAACATTTGTTGAATCTGCATCTTGGTGAGCTGCTTGTCTTGCTAGAGACGTCGCACTGCTCAGTTTGTGGAAGTCTGCCATGAACCTGTTGAGGTTGAGATTGTTCAACAAGTTGAGATACATGAGAGGACGGTGTGTAGAAGGAATCTTTTCATTTTACTGCAGCCTTGTTGACCTGCTTCTATTGGATAGAATGTGCTTGGGGCGAGGCTGTAGTGGTTGCAGTGTCCTTCTGTTCTTCTTCTGAACAGATTGTGAAGAAGCTAAATTTTACAGTATGAGATACTACCTTGCGGCACTTTTTATGTGGAACAGTAGTAGGAACTACCTCTGGTATTCTATAGATATGACCCCCCAGGGAAACAATGACATTGTGGGGTCGAGACTCATAAACAACATGACACTTCCACATATATGGTTGGCACAAGAGAACATCACAAAAATCCAGAGGGGAAACATCACATAATACCTCATGCATGAAGGGATGGATGCCATATGACAATTGACACTGTTGGCTGACACAAATATCTCATCCTTGGTGAATCCACCTAATGTTGTATGGTTGCGGGTGTGGTGTTGTCTACAATCCCAACTGTTTTCTGACCTCTGTTGAGATGAGGTTCTTCTGGCTTCCAGTATCAACAATAAAATGCAGTGGGGTCCCCTTCACCCACATCTGTGAATGAAAAAGGCACCCCCTCTCTTCAGGATTTGTTGGTTCTTCTGGTTGAATTGTTGCGGTCACGACAATAGCAGTAGGGTCTGTGTCAATGATCTGTCCTTTACCAGTATTTTCATAATCATATTATGAATTAGGGTTCAACTCCTTGTCTTTGATCTCGGCCACCAATGACTGTTTTGAGCGACATTCATCGGTGTTGTGCTAGGGGATTTTGTGGAAATCAAACCATTTTCCGGTGTCCTTCTTTGTCTTCCCGTGACCCTTCTTTTCCTGTGGCTTGGACATGTTTTCGGGAGACTGTCTGTTAGGGATGTCTTTGTCATACTTTGGTTGTTGCGAATTTGCAGACTCGAACTCCCGTTTTTTATGGTGCTTAAATTTCTGCTCGATTTTAACAACATATCAATAAGCAACACCGAGTGATGAGATATCCAGAAAATCCATTTCAGTTTGGATGTATCTATGTAGAGCCCCACCGTATTTCAAAACCAAATGTCGTTCGAAGTCTTTGATACCCAGCTTGGTGCACAAGGTATGAAAGGTATTGGTGAACTCTAGAACTGCTTGGCCTCTCTCTTGTTGCAGTGTGGTCCATCTCATGTACTAGTCCTCATAGTTGCCAACAGGGTAATACTATTCCTTTACCACATCCACAAAAAAATCCCAAGTGGGCTCGGCCCCATATATTCCAAACTCCTCTATGGAACTTTGCTCCTAACAAGTTTCCCACCCATGTTTGACACGAGGGAGAGATTTAAGGAGTGCGAAGGTGATCTTTTCTCTGTCAAAAAAATTGTGAACAGAGAAATAACCTTCTAGCAGATTTAACCATTTATCTAGGGCTTCTGCATCTATCTGTCCTTCAAATATAGGAATATCAAAATTAACTTGTACCTTGAAAGGTGAGGTGCTTCCAAAGTGGCCGCTTGATGAAGATGTGCCTGTTGCTATCGACAGGCATTGAAGGATGTGGGAAAAATTCTCCATCATTTCGTCTCTCTGTCACGTGAGGGATTTCTCAAGCAACATACTGATAAGATTGTCTGCTCCATCATTTTTCTTTTCTTTCGCCATTGAGGGTTTCTTGGGTGTGCGAGAGTGATTGCCCTCAAGAGAGACAAGCTCGAGACCCAAATTGCTATACTCGGACCTCGTTGGGGACATGCATTGAAAAATGATCAAGAGCAGCCTGCTCTGATACCACTGATATGGATTATTTTCAGCACAAAATGAGAGCGGAGATATAATAAAGAAATGCACAGAGATATCGCGGATATCCAATAATATAACAGAAACGTATCATAGATGCAACCATAAACACAAAGATACATTAATACACGATTTCTATTAATGAAAGAAATGTACAGAGACTATAAAAATACAGAGTGAAAGACTCCCTAGAATGGTGGTAGCTTATCTCTGAGAAGAGATGTGATGGCTACTCGCATTTGCAAGAAGATGATTACAATGAGGCTCTAAAGGCCTTTTTACAATAAACAAGAATGCCAAAAATCATAGACATCCAAAAACCTAACCCTAGGAGATGAAGCACCAAAAGTCACGTGGGCCTTGTTTGGGTAAGTTAGTACATCAACTTCCCGGGGTCGTAAATTTTGCATATGATCTCCGTTTTAGGCGCATGATAGCCCGTTGGAAAGGTATTGTCAAGGAGATTCATTTTGGGGGCTCAATTATGCCTTTGAATATAATTGAGAAGATCGATCCTGAAAAACATTAATTTAGGCCCTCAAAATGGCCCCGGAAGTTAAAACTGCTAAAAATAGTAAATTGCCAAAATTGCCAAAAAACTATTTTGATCCAGTTGGAAAAGGTGGGTGGCCACTGATATCCACCTGGATCACACTTTCTACACTATAAAAAAAACTTTCAACAAGATGATTTGAAGGCAATGAATTGTAATAGTTCATTTAAGAGTCTAGATCATATACTATTACAATAGTGAATGATCAAGTTAATAGATAAGATATAGGTGTGGCTCTAAGTTAGGTTAGTTTTCCCAGTTTGGGGTTTCCAGGGTAAATCCATTTGTACCGTGTGTGCACCATTGTTGTTCTTACTATTTTTCTTAAGAATTTGTATGCATTGTTTCACTTGCATAGGTTTAAAACTTACAAATATATTAGAGGTTCACATTGAGGTATATCGTTTCTATTTTCTACGATTGATGTACCTATTATAAATTTTTTAGTTACTAATTACATAATATGCTTGTAAAAACCATGTATTTTCCATGAGTCAATACAAGCTTATTTCATTTGTTGGTTTGAATCCCTTGTAGATACTTGTGAAATTTATAAAGCCTAGAGATTGACTATAGTAGCTCATTAATTGAGGTTGATATTACCATTGTACTATTGAATATAAATACGAAGATTATATTTATGAATAAATTAGGAGACTTCTTCATGCTCACTTTTATTTATTGATATTTGATTTGTTTTCTATTTGTGCTTAGTTCTTCTTTGTAAATATTTTTATCTTTTATTGTTAGCTTGCTTAGGATTTAAACTAAGACACAATTTATAGTTTTCTCATTGACTCTATTATTTATGTTCACTTTATTCCTTATGTTAGTAACATGTAACTTGATAAAAATTACAACAAACATACAAGGAACACTAATTTTTTTTTTTCTATTTAATTTAATATTCAAGTAATTTGTTATGGCCATTTGCTCGCTATCATGTTTTGTTTATTTTAGTTTTTCAGTTCCCCAATGAAGTAGAAAATTAATAAAACTCACAAAAGATAGAAAAAAGAAACAATAATGGGAAGAAGGAAATTGTCTATAGCTTAAGTACTCTTTTATCCTTCTTCCTACTCACTCTTACATAAGCACTCCTTGTGAGAAACACACAAGGGAAGTTGAGGTGTAACGTTCCTCAACCCAGCTGAGGACCATCAAGTGCATAAATACTCATAAATTTAATTTTTTTGCTAACAAATTTCCTGTAGCGTACCAATTACAACTAGATTTAATTACTGTCTGATACCATTCATTGAATGCATATATAACATGCTAAAAATCACACATGAATGCAAATAATAGCCTATTACAATAACATATAAATCAGTCTCATACATAAAGTTCATGCACAACAATTAAAACTCATAAATAGAACACATATAATAGATAAAACACTTATCTTTAAAAATCATTGTGCAACCAGATGCTTGGGACGAACGTTCCACCCAACCATAGACTTGATGTTCCAAATATCAACAACAAGTCAGCCCCAAGCTAGGGATAACAATCCAAAAAATAGGGTGGTCTCTCACTATCCACTCACATCTCAGAAATCCCACAACCCACCAGTATTCTCTTACAACTATCCATATTTTCCAGTAGCTCTCTTTCTCTTGAATTTCCCAACCCAAGGAATGTACCCCTTCACTGATCTTAGTCCCTCAGGTGTCCCATTCATTTATCATAGTCTCTCTAGCAAAAATAACTAGGAATATCTCTACTGGGAACTCAAGGGAACTCACTGCCAGAAAAATTACCATCAAACAACAACAAACACTTGTTGTTACAGTGCAACTCATACAGAAGTTCACTCTTCAGTCCCAACAACCCGGTTCTTCAGTATTCTTCTCCAAATACACTCTAGCAACACTCCAACATGCTCCAGAATTATCCCTCCATGGTTTCTCCAATTCCAAGCTCTCTTTTTCTACTCTTTTCTTGTTGTTCATGTAAAAAACATTATTATCTAAAAATGTAATCCCCGCCCATACAAATTTCTCTCCTTTTTCTTGCTTGCTTGACTCACACACTTCCCCAAGATGATTGTACTTATCCCCCATGCTCCCAATAACTATGGGATGTGACTTCTCACACCCACTCTCTTACATGCATTTAATGATTTGATTTGGGGACACTCAATTAGAAAGTAGAGTTTAATATATAATGATAATAAAAATTCAGGAATGCAGGTAGAATTAATAGACATGGGTAATCCCCCCTTGGCCCCTCTCTTATCCATTCTCTTAGACCCTCCCCTCTATTGTAGATTAATTCAACCCCCATCTCTGCCCATGTCATCCAACAATTGACATCAAATTTTATTATTAAAACTTAGAAATACAATTCACATATACATTGTTTGGCCATAGCCACCCATTATATCTATACTAAGCATTAATTAAAATGAG
>SNQJ01S0004715.1:73990-95654 GCA_010110895.2 Picea sitchensis | reverse complement strand
TGGCCCCTCTCTTGCAACAGTTTGGTCCATCTCATGTACTGGTCCTCATAGTTTCCAACAGGATAATATTGTTCCTTTACCGCATCCACAAAAAAATACCAAGTGGGCTCGACCCCATATATTCCAGACTCCTCTATGGAATTTGTTCCCAGTAAGTTTCCCACCAATGTTTGACACGAGGGAGAGCTTTAAGGAGTGCAAAGGTGATCTTTTCTCTCTTGGAAAAATTGTGAACAGAGAAATAACATTCTAGCAGAGTTAATTTTTTTTCTAGGAATTTTGCATCTACCTGTCCTTCAAATACAGGAATATCAAAATTAACTTGTACCTTGAAAGGTGAGGTGCTTCCAAAGTGGTCACTTGATGAAGATGTGTCTGTTTCTATCGACAAGCATTGAAGGATGTGGGAAAAATTTTCCATCATTTCGTCTCTCTGTCGCGTGAGAGCTTGCTCAAGCAACAGAGTGATAGGATTGTCTACTCCGTCATTTTTCTTTTCTTCTGCCATTAAGGGTTTCTTGGGTGTGCGAGAGCGATTGTATTCAAGAGAGACAAGCTCGAGACCCAACTTTCTATACGCATACCTCATCAGGGACATGCACTGAAAAACGATCAAGAACAACTTGCTCTGATACCACTGATCTAGGATTATTTTCGGCACGAAATGAGAGCTGAGATATAATAAATAATTGCACAGAGATATCGCGTATATCCAATAATATAACAAAAATATACCAGAGATGCAACCATAAACATAGAGATACAGTAATACATGATTTATATTAATCAAAGAAATGTATAGAGACTGTAAAAATACAGAGTGAAAGACTCGCTAGAATGGTGGTATCTTATCCCTAAGAGAAATTCATTGGTGTTGTGGCAGGGGATTTTGTGGAAATCACACCATTTTCCGGTGTCCTTCTTTGTCTTCCCTTGATCCTTCTTTTCTTGTGGCTTGGACTGGTTTTCAGGAGACTGTCCGTTAGGGATTTCTTTGTCATAGTTTGGTTGTTGCAAATTTGCAGACCCAAACTCCCTTTTGTTCTGGTGCTTTAATTTCTACTTGATTTTAACAGCATATCAATAAGCAACACCAAGTGATGAGATATCCAGAAAATCCATTTCAGTTTGGATGTATCTGTGTAGAGCCCCATGGTATTTCAGAACCAAATCTCATTCGGAGTCTTTGATACCCATCTTGGTGCACAAGGTATGGAAGGTATTGGTGAACTCCAGAACTGCTTGACCCCTCTCTTGTCACAGTGTGGTCCATCTCATGTACTGGTCCTCATAGTTTCCAATAGAATAATACTGTTCCTTTACCTCATCCACAAAAAAATCTCAAGTGGGCTCGACCCCATATATTCTAGACTCCTATGTGGAAATTTTCTCCCAGTAAGTTTCCCACAATTGTTTGACATGAGGGATATATTTAAGGAGTGCGAAGGTGATCTTTTCTCTGTCGAAAAAATTGTGAACAGAGAAATAACATTCTAGCAGAGTTAATGATTTTTCTAGGGCTTCTGCATCTATCTGTCCTTCAAATATAGGAATATCAAAATTAACTTGTACTTTGAAAGGAGAGGTGCTTCCAAAGTGGCTGCTTGATGAAGATGGGCCTGTTGCTATCAGCAGGTGTTGAAGGATGTGGGNCGTCCCTCTGTCACGTGAGAGCTTGCTCAAGCAACAGACTGATATGATCGTCTGCTCCATCGTTTTTATTTTCTTCCATAATGGAGGGTTTCTTGGGTGTGCGAGAGAGATTGTCTTCAAGAGAGACAAGCTCGAGACCCAACTTTCTATACTCGTACCTCGTCGGGGACATGCACTAAAAAAATGATCAAGAACAGCCTGCTCTGATACCACTGATCCAGATTATTTTCGACACGAAATGAGAGTGAAGATATAATAAATAATTGAACAGAGATATCGTGTATATCCAATAATATAACAGAAATATATCAGAGATGAAACCATAAACGTAGAGATACAGTTATACACGATTTCTATTAATGAAAGAAATGTACAGAGACTGTAAAAATACAGAGTGAAAGACTCATTATAATGGTGCCAACTTATCTCTAAGAAGAGATGTGACGGCTACTCGCATTTGCCAGAAGATGATTAAAATGAGGCTCTGTAGGCCCTTTTACAATAAACAGGAATGCCAAAACCACTCGACATCCAAAAACCTAACCCTAGGAGACGAAGCCCCAAAAGTCACGTGGGCCCCATTTGGGTAAGTTGGTGCATCAACTTCCCGAGGTTGTAAATTTTGTATACGATATCCGTTTTAGGCATATGATAGCCCGTTGGAAAGGTATCATTGACGAGATTCATTTTGGTGCCTCAATTATTCTTTTGGTGATCATTTATTTGGGTCGATCCAAAAAAACCTTCATTTAGGCCCTCAAAATGGCCCTAGAAGTTAAAACCTGGTAAAAATAGTAAATTGCCAAAATTGTCAGAAAGTTGTTTTGAGCTAGTTGGAAAAGGTGGGTGGCCATCGATATCCACCTGGATCAATCATCCCTCCTTAGGAAGCAATGGTATCCATTGCGTTGAGTTCCCGGGGGAGAGGGAAAAACATTTGTTGAATCTACATCTTGGTGAGCTGCTTGTCTTACTGGAGACGTCGCGCTACTCAATTTGTGGAAGTCTGCCATGAAATTGTTGAGGTTGAGGTTGTTCAACAAGTCGAGATACATGAGAGTATGGTGTGTAGAAGGAATCTTTGTGTTTTGTTGCAGCCTTGTCGACCTGCTTCTGTTGGATAGAATGTGCTTGGGACGAGGCCATAGTGGTTGTAGTGTCCTTCTGTTCTCCTTCTGAATAGATTGCGAAGAAGATAAATTTTGCAGTATGAGATACTACCTTGCGACACTTTTTAGGTGGAACAGTAGTCAGAACTACCTCTGGTATTTTGTAGAGATGACCCCCCAGGGAAACAATGACACTGTGGGGTCGAGACTCATAAACAACATGACACTTCCAAAAATATGGTTGGCCCAAGAGAACATCACATAAATACAGAGGGGAAACATCACATAATACCTCATCCATGAAGGGCTAGATGCCATATGGAAATTGACACTGTTGGCTGACACGAAGATCTCGTCCTTGGCGAAGCCATCCAATGTTGTATGGTTGCAGGTGTGGTGTTGTCAACAATCCCAACTGTTTGACGATCTCTGTTGAGATGAGGTTCTTCTGGCTTTCAGTATCAACAATAAAATGCAGCAGGGTCCCCTTCACCCACATCTATGAATGAAAAATGCATCCCCCCTCTTCAGGATTTGTTGGTTCTTCTAGTTGAATTGTTGTGGTCACGACAATAGCAGTGGGTTCTGTGTCAATGATCTATCCTTTACCAGTATTTTCATAATCAGATTATGAATCAGGGTTCGACTCCTTGTCTTTGATCTTGGCCACCAATGATTGTTTTGAGTGACATTCATCGGTGTTGTGCCAGGGGATTTTGTGGAAATCGCACCATTTTCCGGTGTCCTTCTTTGTCTTCCCGTGACCCTTCTTTTCCTGTGTCTCAGACATGTTTTCAGGAGACTGTCTGTTAGGGATGTCTTTGTCATACTTTGGTTGTTGCGGATTTGCAGACCGGAACTCTTGTTTGTTATGGTGCTTAAATTTTTGCTCAATTTTAACAACATATCGATAAGCAACACCGAGTGATGAGATATCCAGAAAATCCATTTCAGTTTGGATGTATCTATGTAGAGCCCCACGGTATTTCAGAACCAAATGTCGTTCAGAGTCTTTGATACCCAGCTTGGTGCGCAAGGTATGGGTGAGCTTCAAAATTGCTTGGCCCCTCTCTTGCTACAGTTTGGTCCATCTCATGCACTGGTCCTCATAGTTTCCAACCGGATAATACTGTTCCTTTACTGCATCCACAAAAAAATACCAAGTGGGCTCGACCCCATATATTCCAAACTCCTTTGTGGAATTTGTTCCCAGTAAGTTTCTGACCAATGTTTGACACGAGGGAGAGCTTTAAGGAGTGCGAAGGTGACCTTTTCTCTCGAAAAAAAATTGTGAACAAAGAAATAACCTTCTAGCAGAGTTAACTTTTTTTCTAGGACTTCTGCATCTATTTGTCCTTCAAATACAGGAATATCAAAATTAACTTGTACCTTGAAAGGCGAGGTGCTTCCAAAGTGGCCGCTTGATCAATATGTGCCTGTTTCTATCGATAGGCGTTGAAGGATGTGGGAAAAATTTTCCATCATTTTGTCACTCTGTCACGTGAGAGCTTGCTCAAGCAACAAAGTGATAGGATTGTCTGCTCCATCGTTTTTCTTTTCTTCTGCCATTGAGGGTTTCTTGGGTGTGCGAGAGCGATTGTATTCAAGAGAGACAAGCTTGAGACACAATTTTCTATACACGTACCTCATCAGGGACATCCACTAAAAAACGATCAAGAACAACTTGCTCTGATACCACTGATCCAGGATTATTTTTGGCACAAAATGAGAGCGGAGATATAATAAATAATTGCACAGAGATATCACGTATATCCAATAATATAACAAAAATATATCAGAGATGCAACCATAAACACAGAGATATAGTAATACACGATTTCTATTAATGAAATAAATGTATAGAGACTGTAAAAATATAGAGTGAAAGACTCGTTAGAATGGTGGCAGCTTATCTCTGAGAAGAGATGTGACGGCTACTCGAATTCGCAAGAAGATGATTACAATGAGGCTCTGAAGGCCTTTCCAAAAGAAACAAGAATGCCAAAAACCCTCGACATCCAAAAACCTAATCCTAGGAGACGAAGTGCCAAAATTCATGTGGGCCCCATTTGGGTAAGTTGGTGCATCAACTTCCCGGGGTCGTAACTTTTGCATACGATCTTCGTTTTAGTTGTATGATAGCCTGTTGGAAAGGTATCATCGAGGAGATTCATTTTGGTTCCTCAATCATGCCTTTGGATATGATTGAGTTGGGTCTATCCTGAAAAGTATTCATTTAGGCCCTCAAAATGACCCCGTTAGTTAAAACCTGCTAAAAATAGTAAATTGTCAAATTGCCAGAAAACTGTTTTGAGCCAGTTGGAAAAAGTGGTTGGCCATCGATATCCACTTGGATCAATCCTCCCTCTTTAGGAAGCAATGGTCTCCATTTCATTGAGTTCCCGAAGGAGAGGGAAAATCATTTGTTGAATTTGCATCTTAGTGAGCTTCTTGTCTTGCTGGAGACATCGCGCTGCTCAGTTTGTGGAAGTTTGTCACGAACCTGTTGAGGTTGAGGTTGTTTAACAAGTCATGATACATGAGAGGACGGTGTGCAAAATGAATCTTTTCATTTTTCTGCAGCCTTTTCGACCTGCTTCTGTTGGATAGAAGGTGCTTGGGGCGAGGCTGTAGTGGTTGCAGTGTCCTTTTGTTCTCCTTTTGAACAGATTGTGAAGAAGCTAAATTTTGTATTATGAGATACTACCTTGCTACACTTTTTAGGTGGAACAGTAGTCAGAAGTACCTCTGGTATTCTATAGAGATGACCCCCCAAAGAAACAATGAAACTGTGGGGTCGAGACTCATAAACAACATGGCGCTTCCACATATATGGTTGGCCCAAGAAAAAATCACAGACATCCAGTGGGGAAACATCAAATAACACCTCATCCTTGAAGGGATGGATGTCGTATGACATTCGACACTATTGGCTAACACGAAGATCTCATCCTTGGCAAAGCCACCCGATTTTGTATGGTTGCGGGTTTGGTGTTGTCGACAATCCCAACTGTCTGACGACCTCTGTTGAGATGAGTTTCTTCTGGATTTCGCTATAAAAAATAAAATGAAGGGGGGTCCCCTTCACTCACATCTGTGAATGAAAAAGGTGCTCCCCCTCTTCATGATCTGTTGGTTTTTCTGTTGAATTGTTGTGGTCGCGACAATAGTAGTGGGGTCTGTGTCAATGATCTATCCTTTACCACTATTTTCAGAATCAGATTCTGAATCAGGGTTCAACTCCTTGTCTTTGATATCAACCACCAATCATTGTTTTGAGTGACATTCATCGGTGTTGTGCCAGGGGATTTTGTGGAAATCACACCATTTTTCGGTGTCCTTATTTGTCTTCCTGTGACCCTTCTTTTCCCGTGGCTTGGACTGGATTTCGGGAGACTGTCTGTTAGGGCTATCTTTGTCATACTTTGTTTGTTGCGGATTTGCAAACCCAAACTCCCATTTGTTTAGGTGCTTAAATTTCTGCTTGATTTTAAGAGCATATCAATAAGCAGCACCGAGTGATGAGATATCCAAAAAATCCATTTGAGTTTGGATGTATCTGTGTAGAGCCCCACAGTATTTCAGAACCAAATTTCATTTGAAGTCTTTGATACCCATCTTGGTGCACAAGGTATGGAAGGTATTAGTGAACTCCAGAACTTCTTGGCTCCTCTCTTTCCACAGTGTGGTCCATATCATGTACTGGTTCTCATAGTTTCCAATAGGATAATATTTTTCCTTTATTGCATCCACAAAAAAATACCAAGTGGGATCGACCCCATATATCCCAGACTCCTCTGTGGAATTTTATCCCATTAAGATTCCCACCAATGTTTGACACGAGGGAGAGCTTTAAGGAGTGAGAAAGTGATCTTTGAGATGAGGGAGAGCTTTAAGTTGTGCGAAGGTGATATTTTCTCTCTTGGAAAAATTGTGAACAGAGAAATAACCTTCTAGCAGAGTTAACCATTTTTCCAGGGCTTCTGCATCTATCTGTCCTTCAAATACAGGGATATCAAAATTAACTTGTATATTGAAAGGCGAGGTACTTCCAAAATGTTCGCTTCATGAAGATGTGTCTGTTTCTATTGGTAGGCGTTGAAGTATGTGGAAAAAATTCTCCATCATTGCGTTTCTCTGTCGCATGAGAGCTTGCTCAAGCAACAGACTAATAGGATCGTCTGCTCCGTCATTTTTCTTTTCTTTCACCATTGAGGGTTTCTTAGGTGTGCGAGAGCGATTGTCTTCAAGAGAGACAAGATCAAGATCCAACTTGCTATACTCATACCTCGTCGGGGACATGCACTGAAAAAACGATCAAGAACAACATGCTCTGATACCATTGATCCAGATTATTTTCGGCACGAAAATAATGCGGAGATATAATAAATAATTGCACAAAGATATCATGTATATACAATAATATAACAGAAATATATCAGAGATGCAACCATAAACACAGAGATACAGTAATACATGATTTCTATTAATGAAAGAAATGTATAGAGACTGTAAAAATACAGAGTGAAAGACTCGCTAGAATGGTGGTAGGTTATCTCTAAGAAGAGATGTGATGGCTACTTGTATTCGCAAGAAGATGATTAGAATGGGGCTATGAAGGCCTTTTTACAATAAACAGGAATTCCAAAAACCCTCGACATCCAAAAACCTAACCGTAGGAGACGAAGCTCTAAAAGTCACGTGGGCCCCGTTTGGGTAAGTTGGTGCATCAACTTCCCGGGGTAGTAACTTTTGCATACGATCTCCATTTTAGGCGTATGATAGCCCGTTGGAAAGGTATCATGGAGGAGATTCATTTTGGGGCCTCAATCATGGATTTGGCTTTCATTGAGTTGGGTCGATCCAGAAAAACCTTCATTTAGGCCCTCAAAATGGAAGTTAAAACATGGTAAAAATAGTAAATTGCCAAAATTGCCAAAAAACTATTTTGAGCCAGTTGGAAAAGGTGGGTGGCCATCGATATCCAACTGGATCAATCCTCCCTCCTTAGGAAGCAATGGTATCCATTGCATTGATTTCCCGGGGGAGAGTGAAAAGTATTTGTTGAATCTGCATCTTGCTGAGATGCTTGTCTTGCTGGAGACGTCGTGTTGCTCAGTTTGTGGAAGTTTGTTACGAACCTGTTGAGGTTGAGGCTGTTCAACAAGTTGAGATACATGAGAGGATGATGTGCAGAAGGAATATTTGCATTTTGCTGCATCCTTGTCGACCTGCTTCTATTGGATAGAAGGTGCTTGGGGCGAGGCTATAGTGGTTGTAGTGTCCTTCTGTTTTCCTTATGAATAGATTGTGAAGAAGATAAATTTTGCAGTATGAGATACTAACTTGCGACACTTTTTATGTGGAACAGTAGTCAAAACTACCTCTAGTATTCTGTAGAGATGACCCCCAGAGAAACAATGACACTGCGGAGTTGAGACTCATAAACAACATGGTGCTTCCACATATATGGTTGGCCTAAGAGAACATCACAGACATCGAGTGGGGCAACATCACATAATACCTCATCCTTGAAGGGCTGGATGCTGTATGAGAATCAACACTTTTGTCTGACATGTAGATGTCTTCCTTGGCGAAGCCACCGGATGTTATATGGTTGCGGGTGTGGTGTTGTCGACAATCCCAACTGTTTGACAACCTCTGTTGAGATGAGTTTATTCTGGCTTCCGCTATCAACAATAAAATGTATCGGGGTCCCCTTCACCCACATATGTGAATGAAAAAGTCACTCCCCCTCTTCAGGATCTGTTGGTTCTTCTGGTTGAATTGTTGCAGTTGCGACAATAACAGTGGGGTCTGCGTCAATGATCTGTCCTTTACCATTATTTTCAGAATCAGATTCCAAATCAGGGTTCGGCTCCCTGTCTTTGATATAGGCCACCAATGATTTTTTTGAGTGACATTCATTGGTGTTGTGCCAGGTGATTTTGTGGAAATTACACCATTTTTCGGTGTCCTTCTTTGTCTTCTCGTGACCCTTCTTTTCCTGTGGCTTGGACTGGTTTTCAGGAGACCATCTGTTAGGGTTGTCTTTGTCATACTTTGGTTGTTGCGGATCTGTAGACCCAAAATCCTGTTTGTTCTGGTGCTTAAATTTCTACTTGAATTTAATAGCATATCGATAAGGAGCACCGAGTGACGAGATATAAAAAAAATCCATTTCAGTTTGGATGTATCTGTGTAGAGCCGCACAGTATTTCAGAACCAAATGTCATTCAGGTCTTTGACACCCAGCTTGGTGCGCAAGGTATGGAAGGTATTGGTGAACTCCGTAACTTCTTGGCCCCTCTCTTGCTGCAGTGTAGTTCATCTCATGTACTGGTCCTCATAGTTTCCAATAGGATAATACTGTTCCTTTATCGCATCCACAAAAAAATCCTAAGTGGGGTTGGCTCCATTGATTACAGACTCCTCTGTGGAACTTTTCTCCCAGTAAGTTTCCCACCATTGCTTGACATGAGGGAGAGATTTAAGGAGTGTGAAGGTGATCTTTTCTCTGTCAAAAAAATTGTGAACAGAGAAATAACCTTCTAGTAGAGTTAACCATTTTTCTAGGGCTTCTGCATCTATCTGTCCTTCAATTACGGGAACATCAAAATTAACTTGTACGCTGAAAGGCGAGGTGCTTCCAAAGTGGCTGCTTGATGAAGATGCACCTGTTTCTATCGGCAGGTGTTGAAGGATGTTGAAAAAAATTTACATTATTTCGTCCCTTTGTCGCGTGAGAGCTTGCTCAAGCAGCAAACTGATAGGATCGTCTGCTCCGTCGTTTTTATTTTCTTTCGCCATTGAGGGTTTCTTGGGTGTGAGAGAGAGATAGTATTCAACAGAGACAAGCTTGAGACCCAGCTTCCTATACTCGTACATCATTGGGAACATGCACTAAAAAAATGATCAAGAACAACCTGCTCTGATACCACTGATCTGGATTATTTTTGGCACAAAATGAGAGCGGAGATATAATAATAAACTGCACAAAGATATCGCGTATATCCAATAATATAACATAAATATATCAAATATGCAACCATAAACATAGAGATACAGTAATACACGATTTCTATTAATGAAAGAAATGTACAGAGTCTATAAAAATACAGATTTAAAGACTCGCTAGAATGCTGGCAGCTTATCTCTGAGAAGAGATGTGACGACTACTCACATTCGTAAGAAGATGATTACAATGAGTCTCTGAAGGCATTTTTAAAATAAACATAAATTCTAAAAACCCTCGACATCCAAAAACCTAACCCTAGGAGATGAAGCGCCAAAAGCCATGTGGGCCCCGTTTGGGTAAGTTGGTGCATCAACTTCCTGGGGTCGTAACTTTTGCATACGATCTCCACTTTAGGTGTATGATATCATGTTGGAAAGGTATCATCGAGGAGATTTACTTTGGGGCCTCAATCATGCCTTTGGATATCATTGTGTTGGGTTGATCTCGAAAAAAATTCATTTAGGCCCTCAAAATGGTCCTAGAAGTTAAAACCTGCTAAAAATAGTAAACTGCCAAAATTGCCAGAAAACTATTTTGAGCCAATTGGAAAAGGTGGGTGGTCACTGATATACACCTTGATAAATCCTCCCTCCTTAGGAATAAATGGTATCCATTGGGTTGAGTTCCCAGGGGAGAGGGAAAACCATTTGTTGAATCTACATCTTGGTGAGCTGCTTGTCTTGCTGGAGACGTCGCGCTGCTCAGTTTGTGGAAGTCTGTCACGAACCTGTTGAGGTTAAGGATGTTGTGTAGAAGGAATCTTTCCATTTTTTTATAGCCTTTTCGACTTGCTTCTATTGGATAGAAGGTGCTTGGGGCGAGGCTGTAGTGGTTGCAGTGTCCTTGTGTTCTCCTTCTGAACAGATTGTGAAGAAGCTAAATTTTCCAGTATGAGATACTACCTTGTGGCACATTTTAGGTGGAACAGTAGTCAGAACTACCTATGGTATTCTATAGAGATGACCCCCTAGAGAAACAATGACACTGCGGGGTCAAGACTCATAAACAACATGGTGCTTCCACATATATGGTTGGCCCAAGAGAACATCACAGCCATCCAGTGGGGCAACATCACATAATACCTCATCCTTGAAGGACTAGATGTTGTATGACAATCGAAACTATTGGCTAACATGAAGATCCCATCCTTGGCGAAGCCACCTGATGTTGTATGGTTGCAGGTGTGGTTTTGTCGACAATCCAAACTGTTTGACAACCTCTGTTGAGATGAGGTTCTTCTGGAGTCTGTTATAAACAATAAAATGCAGTGGGGTCCCCTTCACCCACATATGTGAATGAAAAAGACGCTCCCCCTCTTCAGGATCTGTTGGTTCTTCTGGTTAAATTGTCGTGGTTGCGACAATAGCACTGGGGTCTGCGTCAATAATCTGTCCTTTGCTAGTATTTTCAGAATCAGATTCCGAATCAGGGTTTGGCTTCTTGTCTTTGATCTCGGCCACCAATGATTGTTTTGAGCGACATTCATCGGTGTTGTGCCAGGGGATTTTGTGGAAATTACACCATTTTCCTGTGTCCTTCTTTGTCTTCCCGTGACCCTTATTTTCCTATGGCTTGGACTGGTTTTCAGTAGACTATCTGTTAGCGATGTCTTTGTCATAATTTGGTTGTTGCAGATTTGCATACCCGAACTCCCATTTGTTCCAGTGCTTAAATTTATACTCTATTTTAACAACATATCGATAAGCAGCAACGAGTGATGAGATATCCAGAAAATCCATTTCAGTTTGGATGTATCTGTGTAGAGCCCCATGGTACTTCAGAACCAAATGTCATTCAGAGTCTTTGATACCATGCTTGGTGCACAAGGTATGGAAGGTATTGGCGAACTGCAAAACTGCTTGGCCCCTCTCTTGCCGCAGTGTGGTCCATCTCATGTATTGGTCTTCATAGTTTCCAACAGGATAATACTGTTCCTTTACCGCATCCACAAACAAATCCCAAGTGGGCTCAGCCCCATATATTCTAGACTCCTCTGTGGAAATTTGATCCCAGTAAGTTTCCCACCAATGTTTGACATGAGGGAGAGCTTTAAGGAGTGTTAAGGTGATCTTTTCTCTGTCGAAAAAAATGTGAACAGAGAAATAACCTTCTAGCAGAGTTAACCATTTTTCTAGGGCTTCTGCATCTATCTGTCCTTCAAATACAGNAATACAGGAATATTAAAATTAACTTGTACCTTGAAAGGTGAGGTGATTCCAAAGTGGGTGCTTGATGAAGATGCGTCTGTTGCTATCGATAGGCGTTGAAGTATGTGGGAAAAATTCTCCATCATTTCGTCCCTCTGTCACATGAGAGCTTGGTCAAGCAACAGACTGATAGGATCGTCTGCTCCGTCGTTTTTCTTTTCTTCTGCCATTGAGGGTTTCTTGGGTGTGCGAGAGAGATTTTATTCAAGAGAGACAAGCTCAAGACCCAACTTTCTATACTTGTACCTCATCGGGGACATGCACTGAAAAACAATCAAGAACAACGTGCGCTGATACCACTGATCCATATTATTTTCGGCACTAAATGAGAGCGGAGATATAATAAATAATTGCACAGAGATATCACATATATCCAATAATATAACAGAAATATCTCAGAGATGCAACAATAAACAAAGAGATACATTAATACATGATTTCTATTAATGAAAGAAATGTATAGAGACTGTAAAAATATAGAGTGAAAGACTCGCTAGAATGGTGGCAGCTTATCTCTGAGAAGAGATGTGACGGCTAGTCACATTCACAAGAAGATGATCAAAATGAGGCTCTGAAGGCCTTTTTACAATAAACATGAATGTCAAAAACCCTCGACATCAAAAAACCTAACCCAGGAGACGAAGCGCCAAAAGTCATGTGGGCCCCGTTTGGGTAAGTTAGTGCATCAACTTCTCGGGGTCGTAACTTTTGCATACAATCTTTGTTTTAGGCATATGATAGACCGTTGGAAAGGTATCATCGAGGAGATTCATTTTTAGGACTCAATAATGTCTTTATATATCATTGAGTTTTTTCGATCCCGAAAAACCATCATTTAGGCCCTCAAAATGGCCTTGGAAGTTAAAACTTGCTAAAAATAGTAAATTGCCAAAATTGCTAGAAAACTATTTTGAGCCAGTTGGAAAAGGTGGGTGGCCATCGATATCCACCTTGATCAATCCTCCCTCCTTAGGAAGAAATGGTCTCCATTGCATTGAGTTCTTGGGGGAGAGGGGAAATCATTTGTTGAATCTGCATCTTTGTGAGCTGCTTGTCTTGTTGGAGACGTCGCGCTGCTCAGTTTGTGGAAGTCTGTCACAAACCTGTTGAGGTTGAGACTGTTCAAAAAGTTGAGATACATGATAGGATGGTATGCAGAAGGAATCTTTGCATTTTTTTGCAACCTTTTCGACGTGCTTCTGTTGGATAAAAGGTGCTTGGGGCGAGGCTGTAGTGGTTGCAGTGTCCTTCTGTTCTCCTTCTGAACAGATTGTGAAGAAGATAAATTTTGCAGTCTGAGATACTAACTTGCCGCTCTTTTTAGGTGGAACAATAGTTGGAACTACCTCTGGTATTCTGTAGAGATGACCCCCCAGAGAAACAATGAAACTGCGGGGTCGAGACTCATAAATTGCATGGTGCTTCCACATATATGGTTGGCCCAAGAGAAAATCATAGACATCCAGTGGGGCAACATCACATAATACCTCATCCTTGAAGGGTTGGATTTCATATAAAAATCGACACTGTTGGCTGACACGAAGATCTCGTCCTTGGCGAAGCCACCTGATGTTGTATGGTTGCGGGTGTGGTGTTGTCGACAATCCCAACTTTTTGACGATCTATGTTGAGATGAGATTCTTCTGGCTTCTACTATGATCTTGTACAAGTGGTGACTTGAGCCAAGAAAAGGGAAGCATGCGTAAAGTCTCCAATATAAATAATGGAATGACTAGACAATAACTAAATTCCTTGGGTAACCCTCGATCTAGGCTTAGGCATGTGTAAACATTTAACTAATAACAATCAAGAATTTTGTCTACTCAGAAACTAGCATTAGGGTTTACTCTTTGCAACCAACAAGTGAAACATGGAATGGGATTTTCCACGAGCTTAAGGTTAATGTGCAACACTGGGACAATAAAGATTACATGAGTGGGGTTACTCCTAAAGATGGATATAACTCGTAGTGTGTGGGAAGTGAGGAACAAGTGCATGGGTATCCCTTGAGCTCTAGGGTTTACAAACATAGCAAGGAAATAATGTGTGAGATCTATTTGGTGAGGTAGATAATGTAGGACACCCCGACAATAGAGAAAAAAACACCTAGAAAAAAATTAGATGCCCAACAACAATGCAATCGACCCAACACTTGATTGGAGTGCCCAAAAACAATGTAATTATCCCAACAATTAATTGGAGTGCCCAACACCAATGAAATTCACCCAACAAAAATGAAATTCTCTCAACAACAATGGAATTCTCCCAAAAATTAATTGGAGCACCCAACAACAATAATGGAATTAGTGGGAAACAAAGAAATGACCTTCAACAAATTAGACACATCCAGAGAAAGAAATGTGCCAGGAGCCACTCATCACTCACAACAATTATAAACAGATGTGTAGAAAAAATTAATAGATTACTAGCAATTTTAATAAAATGTACAGATGAATTTAAACAGGTCATTTTCTCATTACATACAACAAGGAAAAAAACTCAATGATACATGATTTTTTTTAACCTTAGAACCGAACTTGGGGAAACCAATCAAATGGTGCTTAGTATTGTTCTTTTGAAAGTCTTCCAGTTTTTATAATGATTCCTTCCTCCTTGGTCAAAAAACCCTTTGAGTGAGTTAAAGAGTGAAGAAATAGGGAGAGATAGGGGGTAAGGGAAGGAAAACATCCATGTCTTTTCACTTCCCGTTCCTTAGCCTTCTCTCATGTCTATTTCCTTGGAATTTTAATTATTTTCTTTAACTTTTATCTTACATCATTATTTCACTTATTCCACATAAACTTGCATTCTTTTTACATTGTTTCACATGGATTAGATAATGCATTCTGATCATCAATCTGTGTTTCATTTACTAAGTCTTATCCATTCTTTATTCCAAATAGATTTTGGGTCACACCTCCCCATTTAGAGGTTTTTTGGTCTCCAAAAGATCTAGGAAACCAATTTGAATCAGTGTTGTCTACTTCTCTGGAACGTGGCTCTAACGCTAGCTCTTGGCTACAACTCTAACTCTACCTCTGGCTCGTGGCCCTATGTATTGGCGCTAGTCCTTGTCTATGGCTATGGCTCTGGTTCTGGCTTGCTTATTCTCGTAGTGCAACAATATTAACAAAGTTACCGACTTAACGAGAACTGTGACCTAAAAATGAGAACTCTGGCCCTTAAAACCCATATTTTTGCACAAAAAACATGAAAATAAACCCCCAAATCAAAAGGTGGTGCTACCGGTAGCACCATTTTTTCTAACTAGGTTAAAATTATAACATTTTTCAAGCATGTTCTTCAAAACTCATATAGTTTCTCAGAAAAACCTTAAAATCAACACCTAAATCAAAAAGTGATGTTACCTAAAGAAAAATGTTTTTTTCTAAAAGTTAAATTTATAGCTCATTCGAAATCTTATTCTTAATAGTTGGTACCATTAAAACCAAAACCTCAAAATCAACCATCAAATTGAAAAGTACTGCTACTAGTAGCACCCATGCTAAAATTGGGGTATTAAAATGGAATTTTTTTAAAAGTGGCATAAGAAATCATCACTACTGTAAACAAAATCATAAAGTCAACCCTTAAATGTTTACTTTTAAAATCTTGGGTTATCACTCCAAGCACAAGATAATACATAATTCCATGGAAATTTATCACCCTATACTTTAAAAATTCAATATCACTTCCAAATATTTTTTTACTTTTAATAAAAAAAAGTCAATATAAATTACATTGAATGAAATATAAATTATTTTTTAAAAGTGTTGTTACATTGTCCATATTCAAAACATATGAGCTAAGAAATTTTATTATATTCTCCATAATCAAAACATTTAATTCATGAAACATAGAAATCATTCATAACTTCGTGTAAGATCGTATGTAAGTTAGAGCGCTCATTTCTAGTTACCATACAAACATCATATGGATCAAAAATACATTAAATGTTTCATACACTTATTCAAATTGAATCATGGATTTTGAAATACCATCAAAGTATACATTGTCTTCAAATAAATGATTGGATGAAGATGTAGATGATCCATAGTCTTTTCTATTATCGATGATCGCACCATCTAAATCTGCATGCATTCCCAACATTTCATATCTCAAAAGTCTTTTAGATCTACAACTAGGTTCAACAAACTCGCATCTTGTAGTTATTTCTTTTGGCAACAACCTCTTGATAATCGTTGTTGACCTGGAGCAAATAGTTCCTCTCTTTGTCAAACTGAAGTCATAAACAAGTATGTCAACATCCTCTAATTTTAAGAGGTCAATGCGACGACGAGTTGTATTTTGACCCTTTCTACTGACATGTTTCTCAATCACCATGTTTGTCTTGTACACACCATTGAATGGGTGTGTACCTGTTGCATACCAATGCACTTCAATTTCTATAACATATTCATTTTCTTGTCAAACTTTATAAATTTTTCAATCCAGAATGGATAACCATGTGGAACTTCAGTCACTAAGACTGCAAACTTGCTACCCTCCTTAGTATCATGTATTGACTCCATGAAATGTCTTCCATGGCTTCATGTTGTGCACGTGATATTCTAGAACCGATATACATTTCTCTTTCCTCTGCTTGTGAAAACTCAATAGCACCTTGAGATTCTTGTTGTTCAACAATGTTTCTTTCTTTGGATTCATTTTTCATATTGTGTGGCCAATGAAATGGAGTTTTCAAAAATGTATCTTCATTTGTTGAGCTTGAAATTATGTCACTTTGACCATTGAAAAAAGACTCCCACCAAATAGAATCAAGAACATCAAAGTACTCATTTGTATCTTTAATGGACTTTTTTATTTCTTCCAAGAATTCAGAATAATCTACATCTCTATTATGCTTATGTGCATTATGCATTTCAGCAATTGATTTTGATAACAATAAATTTGATGCAAATATTGGACAATCTGGAATAAACTTAAAAAATGCTAAACCTGATGAAGTCCACCATTATGAAGTAGTTGAATACTTCTTTCCCCATATAAGTGTTTTCTCATCAAAAAAATTTAAACAAAATTGCTGTTGGAAGCTAATGTCATTAAGTTTCTCAATACTTTTTTTGTCACCATGTGATCCCTGAATAAATCTTTGCATGTCAACAATTTCTTCTAGTATGTGAAAAATAGGCTCTGGAATGTATGATTTCTTAATACATTCAATTAATGATGGTAGGATTCCAACATTTTTCCTCTTCAATGTTACTAAAAAATGATTGAACATTTGATCAATATGATCATGAGTGTGTCCAACAAGAAGGAAACCAAATTTTACCTTTTGAAAGATTCCCAATTGAACAAGCATGTTTAGATATCCAAACACAATTTTATTTTTGTTTTCACAACAAGTGTTGTCTAATTGTAGATATAGAACTTGAGGAAGATTGTCAAACCAATGAGTGAGCACATGATGAATTATGGTGATGGTCAGATTTGCATCATTATGAATATTTGGAGTTGTGAAGTAAACCCTTAGACACATTTTTCCATTAAAAACCATAAAACCAACCAAGTGAAACTAAATGAAATTCTCTTCTTGTAAATTTTTGGGTGTACGGACAAAACATGGTAGAAGTGTTTTTTTTCTAGTTCATGCCATCAATTATCATACCTGTATATTTGTTTGGAGCATCATAACACTTCTTTCGATGTTTGTGAATTTTTTTCCTTTCACTTGATTGTTGATTCTGATGTTGTTGAAGTGCTTTGATGACTATGGAATCTACACATGACATATATGGATAATATGTTTTCACAGTTGATAACTATCCAATTTAAAAAAAACAAAATTGTAAATATATACCTCTTTCTACCCCTTCAGATTTATCTCTTCTTGATTTAAGAGTAGCACATATACTGCAAATCCTCGTCCTTGACTTATTAGGAATACCGGAATTGTTGTATTGTTTCTTCCATATGTAATAAAGTTACCATTTCCTTCAATACCTTCGGCATATTCTTTGTATAAGTTGTAGATTTCTCTCCTTGAGAAATTATCTGGAATATGTATTGTGTATCTATCTGGGATACACTCTGCATGTTTGGAAAATAAGTCACACATCCATGACAATGTAGTGTTTGTTAATGGCCTATCCATGATGTACCTTTGAATGAAATGAATGATTATCTGGTTGGTGTTTTCACAGGTGGTCATTTTTAGATTGCTTGGAAACCTTGTGTGGATTATTGAAACTGACCAAGATATTTTAGTGTATAGAGATACAACATCGAAATTGACCAAGATATTTCTTCTTTTACCTTCGCAGAAATCCCTCCTTATGTAAAATCCGCGAAGGTAAAGGAAGTAGATATCTTGGTCAATTTCGATGTTGTATCTCTATACACTAAAATTCCGAAAAAAGAGGCCATTAATGTAATAATAAGACTCATAGAAAACAAAACAACTAACCTGGTGGAAGTATGCCTAAAATCTACATATTTTAGCTTCCATGGTGACATATATGAAGAAACAAACATAGTGGCTATGGGATCCCCACACTTTCTAGTGGTGGAAAACATCTTCATGGAATACTTTGAGGAAATGGCCATCAACACTTCTCCATTGAAACCATTACGTTGGAGACGGTTTGTGGATGATAACAATTTCATCTGGCCACACGAAAAAATAAATTGGAATATTTCCTAAGGAACATGAATGACCAATCAGAAGATATTAAATTCACAATGGAGGTCGAAGTAGACAAAAATATTCCTTTCTTAGATGTGCTTCTCACTAGGGAAAATGATGGAACTCTTGCACATCAAGTATATTAGAAAAATATGCACACAGATAAATATCTTCAAGCGGACTCTCATCATCACCCAACTTAGAAAAATGGTGCTATAAACACATTTGCAATTAGAGCCAAACGAATTTGTGACGTAGCACATCTAGATCATGAATTAAAACATCTAGTCAAAGTATTTAAAAAAAATGGCTACACAGAAAAGATAATCAGAAGACCCATAAAGAAATCCCAAACGAAAATATTGATAGAGGGAAGAAATGATGACATTGTGAAATCTATAAAACTACCCTATATCCAAGGAACAACTAACAAGATAGTCGAAAACCTACGAAAAAAACAAATAAGAGTCGTTTTCTCACATTCAAATATTTTAAGAAGAATGCTTGATTGCGCGAAAGATCGAAAATACCTGAGGAAGAATAAATGTGTGTATTCCATTCCATGTGATTTTGGAAAGGTCTATATTGGTGATATTGATCGCTCTATGAAAACTAGGTTAAAATAACATAATTTGGACATCATACATGGGTGAACAAAGAAAAATGCATTGGCAAAGCACTCTATAGCCTACAAACACCATATATTCCTAGAAAATGTGCAAGTCATCATCAATGTTGATCATTACACAAAAACATGGGTAAGAGAAGCTATAGAAATTGAAAACCAACCAAACAATACAATCATGATGACAGATGGAAACTAAGTAAATCTTAGTCACCTATTATCAACCGGATCAAAAATGCCAATAATTATTTAATAAATGTTTAACCCTAATGAGATGACACATGATTACCTTCTTTCAAGGGAAAAACACATTATTAATTAAAATTAGGGTTCGAGATATTAAGCGACAACCCTAGAGTATATTCTAAAGATGGGTTATGCCACTTAGCCCGAAACGTCGAGAGTTTTCAAAAATCCACACATGGTTTCCAAACAATATTAAAACAAAAGATCTTTTTCCAATCTTGTTTGGATTCTTGATAGATGAATATTACCAATTGAGTGGATTTTTTTGAAATCCTTTCTACAAAGTAAAAGATTCCCAGTCCAATAATCATATCTTGTCTTGGTGGATATCATGCACCCCACTAAATATGAATTTTGCATGCTCTTATTCATTGACAAATATGTATTCCTTTTATTCAAGGAATACATGTAGTCCATACTTTTCAAACAATTCTTTTGACAACATTCACTTGAAATCAAATCACTCATGGAAATTGATTTAGTGAGAAATTATTTCCTAGACCTTATATAACTAGAATTTTTTGGATTGATATAAAAAGGTCTAGTCCTGGTCCTAGATACAATGTTTCTTTGCAATGTATCCACTATTTCATCATCCTCACTAGAAGGGATTCTCTCATCACTAGGAGGAATATCATACAAAACATTGTGAGGAGACCGAACAAGATAATGTCAATCACCTTGATTTGTTGCACCTGAATGACTGAAGACATGATCTTCATTCCTAGGTCCATCATCATATTCATTGATAATATTGTTGATAAGAGGAATATTAAACTCGCTAGAAAAATGATTACTATCCTTACCAGTGCCATTAAATCTTCCATGAAAATATTCACTTGAAGGAGAATCATCATCACGCTTAATACTATCAATGACATTAAATTCTTCTCTAATAAGAATGGCTTCATCATTAGCAACACCATCATCAATGCCACTTAAATATTCACTTGGAGGAAAAACATTATCATCATCATTGGTGCCTTTAAATTGCCCACCTGGAAAAAACTGTCCACCATCGACATAATCATCTTCACTACTTTTAAAATCCCCACTTGAGGGAAACTCTTCATCATACTCATTAGTGCCTTGAAAATCCTCACTTGGAGGAAAATTTTCATCATCATCATAAGTACCTTGAAAATCCTCACTTGGAGGAAAATCATCATCATCAACATTGTTTCCTTTAAATTTTGCACTTGGGAAAGAGTGTCCATCATTGGCATAATCATCTTCACTAATTTTAAAATCCTCACTTGAGGGAAATTCTTCACCATCCTCATTAGTTCCTTGAAAATCATTGCTTGGAGGAAAATCTGCATCATCCTCATTAGTACCTTGAAAATCCTCACTTAGAGGAAAATCATCATCATCAACATTGTTGCCTTTAAATTCTTCACTTGGGAAAAAGTGTCCACCATTGGCATAATCATATTTGCTACTTTTAAAATCCCCACTTGAGAGAAATTATTCATCATCCTCATTAGTTCCTTGAAAATACTCACTTGGAGGAAAATATTCATCATCCTCATCAGTACCTTGAAAATCCTCACTTGGAGGAAAAACATCATCATCAACATTGTTTCCTTTAAATTCCCCACTTGGGAAAGAGTGTCCACCATTGGCATAATCATATTCACTACTTTTAAAATCCCCACTTGATGGAAATTCTTCATCATCCTCATTAGTTCCTTGAAAATCCTTACTTAGAGGAAAATCTTCATCATCCTCATCAGTACCTTGAAAATCCTCACTTGGAGGAAAATTACCATCCCAATTATCTAAACTATAATCAAACTCTTCACTTGGACCTAGATTTTGACTATTTTCAATATTATTGAACTATTGAATAGATTGATTGCCATCATATTCCTTTTCTTTATCATTGGTGCCTTCAAAGTCCTTGAATTTCAGACTTTCCTAATGAACATGTTGAATATCATTGCTTTCACTATGATCAAACTTCTAACTAGGTGAAAAATATGACTGTTCATTTACATTACAAGTATTCCCATCGCATTTGCTAGTCCCAAAAGAAAAGGTATGCGAACAATATGGTGATGTCTCAGAAATAAAATCTTATTTACCTAACGAAGCCATCACTTCTCACTAAGAACATAGAATGATACAAATTCTCACCCTCCCAATGACAATCTT
>SNQJ01S0004715.1:14517-73878 GCA_010110895.2 Picea sitchensis | reverse complement strand
TTTGTTACTTAATAGTTAATTACAATATTTTTCATGTTTTTTAATTTATCCCACATTCATTAAACTTAGCGATGATTCATATAATCTTATGTCTATATATACACACACTTCTTATTTTTTATTTAGCCTATATTCATTAAACTTAACAGTAATTCATATAATCTTTGTTATACATACACACCCTTTTTTTGTCTTCTTACATTGCATTAAATATTGAGCAACATTCGTTAAATAGTTTGGAGCAATCTACAAGGGAGAAAGATCAAGGAGACATTCGAGGAGAATCTATCATTTCAGAGGTTAGCAATTTTTTTAATTCTTACCATTTACCAAATTTTTTTATATAATATCAACTTTGAATTAAATGAGAATTTTTTATGTAAAAATCATCGAAAACCCTAAAATATATGATATTTTTTGTATTTTTTTTCTAAATAAATAACAACTTTAAAAATAGTTTTAGACCTTTTTGGAAGAAATTTTGACAAAATTTGTAGGATTTTAAGAAGAAATAATGAAAATAAAAATAAATTTTAGTGTATTTTTTATAAATTGTTTACAATTTTATTGTTTTTCAATGATATTTTATAGTTTTGGCTTGTGGGGGTTAGTGGGGGCAATGCCTCTCCATGCGGGAACAAGCCTTGGCCTACAGGGGTGCTAGAGGTGATGTTAGGCATCGCCTCTAGCCCCTTGTAGGCCAATTCCTAGTCCAATGGGGGTAAAGAATTGGCCTACGGGGGCTAGGGAGATGTTGGGCATCGCCCTAGTCCCCTCACGGCCAATTCATGGTCACATGGGAACTAGGACTTGGCCACGGGGGGGTTGGGGCGATGCCCAACATCACCTTCGCAAAATTTTGGCCAAATATTGGCCCCCACAGGACCAAGAATTGGTCTACAAGGGATTGGGGTGATACCTAACATTTCCTCTAGTGCCCTAATAGATCAAGACTTGGTCCCGTCATTTCCCCCAGTACCCCACAGGTTAAATATTTTTTTTTTTTAAGTTCAAATCTTATAGTTTGTTAGTCTTTTTATTATTATTATAATGTAAACATGTTTCCATCATTATTATAAAGATGTAATTTATTTTTTCATTTTTTCATATAGGAAAAATGTCNAATGTATCTAAATCAAGACCTGCAATGATGGAATCCAAAATTTCAACTGGGGCCTCCATGAATGTTAGGAAACAAATTGATAGCACATTTTTTCAAGGGCCAACACTTGATCTCTCAAGGGAAATGAAGAATGTTAGAGAGTGGAAATTTGTCGAAGGTGAAAACATAATGGAACATTCTTGGTTTGTTAAAGACAAACAAGACAACAATGGAGAACATCTATATTTGTATCGTGTCGAGTTTGAACATGTGCAAGGAAATTGTTAGGCACTTGGATTGTTACGAGGTATATGTTTGGTTCCATAAACATATATATATTTTTATGCACTCATGAAACAAATCAATACTTATATCAAGATTAGATATTATTTCAAATTGAGCAATTATAACATGGGTGAATGTTTTACAGAATTATGTGCATCTATCATTGAAGACATTGAGAAAGACAATGTATGTTTGTTTATTCTTAATTTTGTATCATGTATTATTATAATTATCATGATAATTTTTAAATCTTATTTAACACGAAAATGCTATATTTTAATTTTACAAGCTTTTTCTATGCAACTTTCATATATGTTAGTAGGGATTTACTCTACAGAAAAAGAAAAAAAAACATCATGGAAGTCATCAATGCCTTTCATATCGATAAGGAAAAATATGTAAATGTAACAGAGACTGAAGTTGCAAGAGTAGACACACAAGAATAGGAAAGAAGAAAGAAAAGTCCTCATTCTAGAAAGCCTAGAAGGGTTACATTTGAATATGTGGAAACTTCAAATGAATATGTTGTTGAGATTAGTTCCAATGAGGTTATCACTCCTTCTCATAAGAAGAATAAACAAGAGAAACGAAAAAGAGTGATTCCCAATGATGATTCAATTCCTATTGATTATGAAGAGATAGTTTATTTATATGAACCCATTTAAATAATATAAAGAGGATGAAATCAAATGTTGTTGATGATCAAGAAGTCATGGTTAACTTTGAATATCATAATGAAATTCCTAAAGGTATCATAGAAATAATAACACCAGGTGTTGATCTAGATGATGGTATTATGAAAACAACACAAAATGTCATTCGAAATCAATTGAGGATGACAAACTTAGTTGATCATGGCCATACATTTCAATTGAATATGAAGCAGATTTATAAACCCACAAAAGGGAAAGAAAAATATCAAATTAGAAAGCCGCATCACTTACATATTCACAACTTAAGAGCATTGATTAGTTACAATCCATATGCACATGTGGTTGACTACCTGGTTCTTGTTGACCCAATGGAAGCTCTTAGTAGGGATGAATTTGATAGATCAAAATGTTTTGACTATAAATATAATGTATGATTGGAAGAAATAATTCTGCAGAGGCTAGAAGAGAATTGATGCAAGAGTATCCTAATAAACCTCTTTTTGAGACAGTCAAATGTATAATTAATGTTGGTTTAGCAGATGTAAAAGAAAACTTATTGGCATGGGATCATAACATAGATAATGAGTATAGTATGTACATGAATTTCATTCAAAGGGTGAGATTTATGCATAATGAGTTTTCTTAAATATGTGGTGGGGAGAGATCAAATGTTGATACGAAGTTTTGGAAGCAATGTTGTATGGAAATAGGCTTCCCAATTGACGAGGAGAATGCAAAAGAAAAAAATCGCAAAGGAAGTGATGCATTCATAATTGTCGATAATTATTTTCAATTGGGATTTAGAACTTGACAGGTATGATTTTTGGTAGATTCTATCTTTAGCCTATGGGAAAATATTGGCATAAAAAATTAGAGGGTTAAGAAGACTAAACCCTTAATATGTAGCACAAGTAATAAAAGTCCTGAAATCAAGAATTTGTAAGGACATATAACTATAACACATTGGACAATGATACACAGAGTGAAGCATGAGAGCCTTATCATAGTTATATTATCATGTGTAAGTTCGGGTGAATTATCAATGGAAGAAATGTGTGATGAATTTAAAAAGAAAGTTTCTTGAGTTATTTTTTATTTATGTTAGGACCAGAAAATTAATTTTTTTCAGTTTAACATATCAATGTTCTAAGTATTGTATTATATTTATCATTATAACATTATTTATTTTGTTATTTAGTCACATGGTGTATATGAAAATACAAGAGGAAGTGGTTATGATGGTGAATGAAGAGAGTCGGGATGATGTTAGACTCAACTATCTAGATTCAATCTCTACAGTAGCATTGAAACAATTTTTTGTTGCATTCAAAAAGGTATGTTGATTTATTACATTCATATTATTCATGTGTAGGTTAATTTATTTATATTTATTAGTTATAGATATATAACTATATGTTTTTTTGTTTCATTAAATATTCCAAAGAAGAATGCAAAGGGAGTACCTGAAACCTTCAAATGTTTTATTCAAAAAGAAAAGTTTGAAAGAATAAAGAAGGAGACATGCTCAAAATGTTGAACATGATGAAATCCTTGATCACTACATTTGGAATGGGCTTGACATTGTTCAATATAAAGTTATATTAGGTGATTGTGAAAAAATTGCAAATATTGTTCCTAAAAAGGAATACTCCCTACTTATTGTGGATATCTCTCATGGTTATAATATCTAAAACATTGGATATGATAGTGAGCCTTATACTTACCAAGCTTTAAATACAGTGGTTGTGGGATTTATGGAAGTCACAACATCACCATTTTGGAAATTTTCAGTTTTTTCTTCAGATACACAACAAGGATTAGTACAATCAAGCTTCAAAGGAAAAGAAAAGACAAGGGTGCATTGTTTTTGGTAAGATATTGAAAGTGTGTGTTTAGCGATTAAGATTACAAATCAATTTTATTATTTCACAAGTTAATTGAATTTGCACTTATTTATGTTACATGCACAAGCCTAATATTCAAAGCTCCAATAGAGAACCATTTACATGTGATATTGAGAGCATACATCTTGCAAGTTGGACAAAAGATTATTCTTATGATTCTATTCTTGTCAATGTAAAGGATGGAGGGAATCCTAGTAGTTTATTGGTTTACAATTCTATGGTTAGAAAGATAACATATGAGGAAAATGATTTGAAAGGAGAAATTGTTAACATTTATCAAAATCCACAAACACTAATTAATTATCTTATAGATACATTTTCAAATGAAGGAGATTGGGTTTTGTATTTGTTCTCGGGTTCATGTAAGACTTATGATATAACATTTATGAAATCATATGTCAATCTTTATTATTTTTAATTTATGTTTTTTTACATTATTTAAATTAATTATTTATTTTGTATTTGGTTATTAGGTACAACACTAGCATGTTGCTTACAAAAATGAATAAATTGCATAGGCATTGAAAGTGACCCACTGCAATGCAATTTTATTTAGCAGAGAATTAATGTTATTCCAGCTCTTCCAGATGAAATGAAAAAATGTGGCTTAATGAAATGATACTTTAATGAATCAAAGGTGGAAAAAATTTCAAATGAACCTTAAGTACCGTCAGGAAGATTGATTGGAAAGGATCACTTTGGAGAACTTGCAGATATCAAAGAACTAATGGAAGAGAAAAATGACACAATGGAAGCACATAATGATTTCCCAAAATAATTATGATGTGTCTCTTGAGAGTGATTAATTTTGGATATATGAGATTGTTCATTAGTTTTAAGATGTCGTTGAAAATGATACTCAATTTTGCAAATTTTTGATGAGCTATAACTGTAATGTTTGAATTTTCATATTTTAAAATAAGAACGAATATGTATCTATTGTTGTTTTATGGTGAATCTTTTTTATTATTTTCCTTTTACTTTTATTTGTATGTAAATCAATATACTAAGGAAAATGACATTAAATATTTCCATTTTTTTTCTTCAAGTGTATAAAAATATAGAAAAAAATGTTAAATTTTTAAAAAAATTAATTTTTTTTTGTTCATTTATGTCCATAAAAATGATTTATTTGACATATTATTTCAAGTGGATAGCTTTCAAAATGTATAGGTTTTTATTTTATTTTAAATGGATTTAAAATGTACATTGTTTTGCTAAATATCGAAAAATAGTGTTATTTAGCTACAATTTTCCTATGTATTGAAGGAAATGTAAAAAATGTGTTAAAAATAATATTTTACACTATATTTAAAAAGTACGGCACCATAAATTAATTAAGGAGACATAATTGTATGAAAAATCTCAATTTCAAAAAAACAAATAGTATACAACATGTTTAACATTGAAAAATGCATGAAAAAATGATTAAAAACACAATTGAAAAATAAAATAAGCAATTTAGAAAAATTTGAAAATAGTTGAAAAAATAAACATTTAAAAAAATTTGGATAAACTATGGATAAGAAGATTTAAAATATCAAAAAATAGCCTAAGGGGGGTGGGGCGGGGGGTGTGCTACCGGTAGCACAACTTTTCAAAATGAGGTAAAAAAATTGATCCCTAGAAAAATGAGAACTCTATAGGGTTCTCATTAAGTTGGTAACTTTGTTTCTTCTCATTGACTCTTATCTTTGAGCGATCTCGGAATCCAAAATCTAGGCTCAACACTCATTCCTATCTCCCTCTCTGAATTGGAGATGGTCCATCTCAATTACCAATGAAGCCAAGTGAATGTTGGTCTATTCAGTATGACCCCAACATGATACTATCACACAACAAATTGCATGTGGTTGCAATCCTCTAATAGGATTAGTTGCTTCATGACATGGAAAAATCTCTCTAGTGCATGCACATGCTTGCAAGTCACATCATGGAGTTCTCAAGAACTCCTCTCTCCAAGGTCATTGACCCCGTGCAATAATATTTGGCACATATTTTGGAAGGAAAAAATTTGTTGGAAAATTGTAGGTAGCAATTAGAATGGTGTTTCCCTAGTGGTTGGCATCCACCCATTGTCCTCTTCAATAGTGATGCAGACCTTCGGTGCTACTATCTCCCCTTGGAAAATATATTCTCCTTTAATTAGATATGCATCCAACTCTTCACCTCTTGTACTCTTTTCTCTCCACACTCTTTCATGGCAGTGCGGATTCTGGGGTGAAGTATCCAACACTTCGCTTCCCAATATCTACTCAAATTGCAATGGTGGAAAAAAATTCAAATGTTTTCTACAAGGATTTCTTGACATACTCATCCTCTACACGTGCCTCTGTGTATGTTGTTGGATTGGAGGAGCCTTCTTGCCATTCAACTTCTAGAAACAATCAAGCCTACAGAACATGGCTCGCTTATGCTAATAGGATTCCTCACAATGGCTTTTATTTCCACAATGTGAGCATGTATCTGCATACCGAAAAAGATCTATGGTATGGCCTCTCTTCTTAACATAGTGACAAACAAGAAATTTTGTGGACCTCTTACAGGTGTGGGTTGAGTCTAGGAAGTTTCCTTCAATATACCACAAGGATGAGGTGGTAGTGGGATGACAACTTCACTCACTTCTACTGCTCCTTCTCTTGATGAGAGAGCCAACTCCGGCATGTCTTTTTCCTTCACAAAAGTGGTCTTTATGGTGATGGAATTTTCACTTTTTCCATCATAGCCTAGGCCTTCATGCTTGGCCCTTTCCATAGCTACAATGGAGATCAAGATGCATTGTCTCATGTTTCCTATCCCTTGTCCATCATATCCCATTTGCTTTAGGAGTTTAGAGCCAATACCCCTGGTATGCTTCTTGAATTCACCTATATTTTCTTGAGAGATGTCTAATAAAGGTGAGCTTACGAAGGTGGTATCAATCATGGTGCTAGCATCTGTGATGGCAATGGAAATTTTCCTTACTTCTTAGTGCTCTTTGAAAACTGCTTGAAGCCTTTCCAAGGCCTTATCCTTCTTTTCCAACTCTTGTTGCAGATAATACATCATTTTTTTGAGCCTATCCTCTTGCCAATAGTCAATCTGTATGATCTTCTCACCAAGGTACACAAGATGCACTCTTTTCTTGTCCCAATTTGTTATGACTGTAGTGAGGGAGTCTTGGCCTTCTTTAAATTTCCTCTTAAGCAGTGGCAACAATTTTGTATAATTCTCCATGTTCTTCTCCATCTATGTCATCCTCTAGTTAAACATATTAACTTGTGCCTTTAATCTCTCCTTCTCTTCTCGAAGCTTGGCATTTTTGGCCCTTAAGTCTTCCAACTTATCTCTTCTTGTTTTTCCCATGTTGTAGTCCATAATATTTTGTTCACAGTTATGGAAGTAGTTTCTCGATTAAGGATGCAACCACTATGATACCATCTAACCTGAAATCGAGGAGCTCATAACCCAATCAAATTGCCAACATGAATTCTATTCAGAATTTGATTTTTAAATTCTATCTGAGCTCTGTCTTCGATGAGAAAGGTCTTTGGTGCTTTGTACAATTCTTTATGAAATTACTCATTGGTTTATATGTTAATTAATTAACTCATCCTTTAATTTATATAAAGAGTAATGATAGCATATTAATGTCCATAATATCTCACTCACCCATTAATGAGAATCTTAGAATCATGGAACAAATATTTCTCAACAAAATCTTGAGAAATATTTTAATCCACGTAGCACTTAAATAATTTAATTAATGGAAGATTCCTAGTCTTTCTACATACACCAATGACTCATTCTTTGTCTCTCCCATCATTTATGTGCCATATGGTCAATTGTTCTCCTACATGTGAGAATTGCTACACTGACAACATATGGTTTCACATCAAGATGAGTTTGGATACATGCAGACAATAGGGAATATGTTGTCACCTTTCTGGGAGGATGTACAACTAACTTTCAGACTCTGAGTAAGGGAGAAAGTAACGTAACTGACGCAATAAAGATTCCCTTGAACGTTCCAACAATCTCATGGACACCCAACACAAATTTTGACCATGTACAATTGGTGACTTGATCCAGCGAAAGGGAAATGTACGTATAGTCTCCAAGATGAATAATGGAATGGCCAAACAATAACTAGATTCATTGGGTCACCCTGGAGCTAGGCTTAGGTGTGTGTGAATATTTAACTGATAACAATCAAGCATTTGGTCTGCTAGGAAATTAGGGTTAGGGTTTACGCTTTGCAACCAACAAGTGAAATGTAGAATAGGTTTCTCTACAATCTTAAGGTTCATGTGCAACACTGGGATAGTGAAGATTTCATGAGTGGGGTTACTCCTCGAGTTGGAGATAACCCACATTTTTTGGGCAGTGAGGAACAAGTTTTTGGGTCTCCCTTGAGTGCTAGGGTTTACACACACAAGAAGAAAGTAATGCATGAGATCTATTTGGTGAGGTAGATAATGTACGATGCCCAGAAAACAGAGGAAAAAATTCCTAGTAAACAATTAGATGCCCAAAAAAAATGCAATCGACCCTACACTTAATTGGAGCACCCAACAACAATGTTATTTGTGCCCAAAAAATTAATTGGAGCACCCAACAACAATGGAATTCATCGAACAACAATGGAATTCACCCAAAAATTAATTGTAGTGCCCAACAACAATAATGGAATTAGTGGGAAACAAATAAATGACCTTCAACAACTTAGACACGTCTAGAGAAAGAAATGTGCCATGACGAACCACTCATCACCCACAACAATTATAAACAAATGCATAGAAGCAATTAATAGATTTCTATCCATTTTAATAAACTACAAAGGTGAATTTAAAAATTTCATTTTCTCAACACACACAACAACGAAAATAAATCAATGAGCCATGTTTTTTTTACCCTGGAACCCAACTTGGGAAACCAGACGAATGGTGCTCAGTATTCTTATTCTGCAAGTCTTCCAAATTTTACAATGCTCCCTTCCTCCTTCACCAAAAATCCCTTTGAGTAAGTCAAAGAGTGAAGAAATAGGGAGATCTAGGGGGTAAGTTGAGGCCAACAATCATGGCTCTTCACTTCCCATTCCTAATTAGCCTTCTCTCCTATCCATTTCCTTGGCATTTTCATGATTTTTCGTTAACTTTTCTCTTACATCATTATTTTGCTTATTCCACATAAACTTACATTGTTTTTACATTGTTTTGCATGGCTTAGATAATGCATTCTAATCATAAATATATGTTGTAGGTAATGATTCTTATCCACTCTTTAGTCCAGATCCATTTCAGATGAAATTTGGAACTCAATCACATTTGACTCTATCAACATAACTATCAATAAAATAGAGAAAATGATATTGCAAAAATGTTGAGTAATTTTTTTTCACATAGTTGTCAACGAGCAAATGTAGGTTGACTCATTACCCTTATTTAAGGAAAACCATGCCACATGGAATAACCCACTAGTCACTCATGATAGATGCCTATGGGTCATGGGTTGTTAACTGCTGACTCTATTTTTTGTCTATTTTTCCTTTTTCCAAATCCCTTTTTACACATGGAGATTATATAGTTTATGCTTTTATTAGCTCTTTTTGAAGGTGTTATCAGGTTTCATCCATCAATTTTCCATGGGTCAACATAAGGTATGAGTAATCCTTATTTGTGATGATTTTATGATGGTTTATCTTCAATTGAGTGAGTACAATCTGTTAATATTTCTCATTTTCTTGAAACAAGTCTAAAACATGATCCAGCCTTCAATCCAACCCTCAATCCTGCCCTCGATATGACCCTTGATCCAACCCTCGATCCGGACCTTGATCTGGCCCTCACTCCGACCCTCGATTCGACCCTCAGAGTGCAGTGAATTCATGGGTTGGCATATCGACAGGCTCTCCTTGGCGAATCCAAAACATGGGTTTTGTACCTGCTCAAGCTCTCCAGCTATGGAACTCATCACATTTAGATTCGAGCAGTTGCATCGACCTCTATTTTGAGCACAAAAAACTGTTGAGAAGATGTTCTATGTTGTCAAGATTAATTGAATTTCTATTTTAGGAAAGCGTTGACCCTTTCAGTGGTCGACCTCTCATCTATGTTACAAACTCTATAAGTATTGGGGGTCTCTCGGGACAAATAGACACGATTTTTATATATACAACCATTATATTGAATTTCTCTGTAAAAACTCAATTCTGATGTTAATATGAATTATATGCGAAGTTTGTGACTGTATATTACGTTGGAGTAGTGCCACGACAGTCTGGGGGGGCCACCATTGGTATGGATATCTTAATTTGTTGTATATTCAAATTTATGTATTTAACTCTCTTGTGTGTAGGTTGCTTACTGAAATTGTATTTATTTTCATATATTGCTTATAGGTTACTCGTGATTGTTTATATCTAAATGTCCACACTCTGACATCTAATATATTTTATGCAGGTCATGTTTTATTAATGTTTATATGTTCATAGCCATCTCACTGTGAAATTATATAGAATCTTTCTTTCCTTGTTTTATAAACCATAGATCATTTTGCATATTGGTTATTTACGTAGTGTCTATAACAACTACATCTACTTCATTAAGTTGTGAATTTCGATTACTTCCTGTAGATTTGCATGAATTGTTAACTTAATTTCCAGCATCAGAGTAATAGGATAAGTGATGATTTCAAATCTCTTTGCACAAGGTTTATAGACTGTATTAATTCTAAGAATATGCATTGACATATTCATAATGGAAAAGCTCTCCATAGACTGTCTTATTCATACTCTGCATATCTCTGTAGAAACTATCATCGAATTGATTCCACTTGAATTATCAGTAGTGTTAAGGTGCCATAATGACATAATTCTCCATCGTAGACACAACCATTACATTTAAATTTCATCATGATGTTGTTTATTTTTAGTCAGTGAGGTTAGTGTAATGATAGGGTTTATTTCCTGTAAGATAAGAGTAATTGTGAGTTTTTGAAGAGATGCTTTAATAATAGAGTTCACTTTGAAGAATTTGTTTTGAAAGATAACTTGTGTTTATTCAAGGATTGCTTCCTTATTCAAGAGTTGCTTGCTTAGAGTAATAACTTCACCGTTCATAGTTATAGACTGCTTTTAAAGGGTTATTCATTTAGATTAATAAGCTTATTGTTTGTAGTTAAATATTTCTCTGTACATTTAAAATAAAGTATATTGTTCAACTAGATTTTAGATTGTTTAGAGTCTTTTAAATCTTATTTTAAAATAGAATTGTAGATTGAAAATGGAATGTTGATCCTTAGGGTAAATCATTCTCTTGACTAGTTAATCTTTCCGTTAGTTTTCCTTTCTGCCTTGACTCATACTATGTCACAACTCTAAGTCTAATTACCCTGGTCGATAACTTAATTGAGGGAAATTAGGACATAGAGTTTTGCCATCATTTTTGGCATCGTTTCCGGGGAGTTGTCCAAAGGTAGAAAAAAATTAGGAAGTAGATTATTTCTAAACATTAGTACTAGTTTGGTGGTGGAGGAAATTTAAGATGAGAGGTAAGAACCTACACATCTGTTATAGCAGGTTCCCCCAAAACCAATGTTAGTTTTCTTTTTGTATTTCTTTCATGAAAAAACCTAGGGACCCAAAGGGTAGATATATCAAAACCAATCCAAAAATTCCAATCAAAGTTCCTTCTACCCTTTTTGGAGGAAGGAACACTCTATCTATAAACTCTGCAAAATGGTACCAGAAATTTAAAATAGGGGATAACTCAACCCAAAAAGATAAAAACAAGTTTCAGAAGAGACCAAAACTGGGGAAACCATAGAGCAAAAAATTGAGACATCAACAATAGTAGGACAGGAGGTAAAACCAATTGAACCTTCATCAGAACTAGACAACACAACCTTTTCCTTTCTACCAACATCAGGGGATTCTAACTTTGTAGATATCATTGACCCTGAACAGGTGAATTCCATATTTGGAGGTTCAACAAATATAGTTGTGTCCCAAGTTGAAACAACAACTTCTGAACCAATAGTTTCAACATGCTCAAGCAAAGTCTCTGACAACCAAATAGTAGATAATTCTTCTTATCAGAGGAATATCTTTCCTGAAAAAGAACCTTGGGATACCTCATTATCTCTAAGAATAAAAACACTAAGGTATTCTCTTTTTCGGAATCAGGTCAGTATGGATGATCAGGAGGATCAAAATCATGTGAGACATGATGAGGGAGAAGAAGTAGGAAACTAGACATAAACCACTTTTGGGTTTCCAATTTTTGATACCACCCAAAATGTCAACATGAAGAACATTGCACTCTTTGCACTACCTACCTTTAATGATAAGAGTAGTGAGGACCCATACACCTTCCTGTTTGAGTTTGAAATCTTTTGCAGAAATTATAACTACTTGCAAGATGCTCAAAAATTAAACTATTTCTTGCCACTCTTAAGGATTCTGCACTTGGATGGTTCATGGGATTAGGAGAGTCTAGTATTAGATCTTTGGAAGATATGAAGACCATATTCCTTAGGAAATACCAAGACTATTAAAAATATAAATATTCTCATAATGATATCTTTAAAATTCAACAATTAGAAGACGAGAGTCTCAAAGATTACATGGAACCGTTTGCCTATACTTCACAAAAATTCAAATATCATGACCTTCCAGACGATGCAATCAAAACTCTTTTTCTTAAAGGAATTTTGGAATAATATCTGGAAACAATTAACCTGATGGCATCAAGAGATGTCTCCCATAAACTATTTGTTGAGATTTGTGAGATGTGTAAAAACTACTTGAGAAGCAGGGCTAAAACTAGAAAGGATGTTCGAGATCCCTATAGTAGAAACTCAAAAGGAGTTAGTTCAGGTGGGATTACAAGGATAGAAATAGGAAACCTGTTAGAGAACTTTAAAACTGATATTTTAAGTACAATAGGTTCCCAATTGGATACTTTAAATATTAAGAAGAAACAGGAGGAAGAGAATGCAACAATGTGCATATTTTGTTCTAGGTGCAGGAGGAAGCATTCCTCAAGGGAATGCCCATTATACAACATTTCAGTTTGTGGCTTCTGTATTGAAGATCATCCCACTGAAAAATTCATATCATTGCCTGGTTTATTAGCCATTTATAAAAGTGGGTGCCATGGGGAATCTTCTTATGCACCTAGAAGGCCATGGTAGCCTAGGAGTCAGCATATGTACCAGGACCCACCACCTCAAGCTCCACCTTATTACCAACAACCACAACAATGGAACTCACCAAATTGGAAACAATGGTCTCCATAGTATGCTTCACACCACCCTTGGCTACAAGGATGGAGAGGAGGACATACCCAAGGAAACACTTAGATTCCACCTGTTCCTATGCTCACTCATCCTTACCCACAATTTCCACCAAATATCTAGCAACTATTGCCAGATTGTTTCCCTCCACCTTTACCTCCTATTCCACCACAACCTTAGCAATTTCAAAATGAAAATTCCCCACAACCAAAATTATTACCAACACAATCAGTGCCTAACCTGAATAATAAACCAACTCATCCTGTTCATAATGTTGAGTTGAAAACTTTCTCGACATATGTTATTTCTCTTGTTACATTACATGAAATTCAACTAAGGTCAGGGAAAGTTTTGGATAAATAGAGGCCTTTAGTAGTCATCCGAGAGGAAGAAGAAAATGAAACTCTCGACCAGCCCTTGAATGAAACTAAATGGGAATATTTTATTATTCCTAAAGATCGAGAACAAAATCTTCCTTGAAGTGAATCCTTGCAAACTACAAAATCCCCTCCCTATCCGGAGAGATTAGCAATCGAAAAACTAATGAGTCGACCAGAATTTGACATTATAAATGAATTAAAGAATATTTGTGTCAAAATTCCCCTGTTACAAGCGATAAAGGATATTCCAATTTATAGTAAGGTAATCAAGGATTTGTGTATCAAAAATCCAGGTAGGAAATAGAAACATCCTCCAATAGTACATCTGATAGGAGAGTTGTTTGAATACATATCAGAGCAGCCTAGGGTCACAAATTATGCAAACCCAGGGAATCTCATAGTAATGATAACCATTAATAAGATTCCTATTGGAAATAATCTCATAGACCTATGGGAATCCACTAATGTTATGACTGTCACTACCTTAGAAGAATTACAGTTGAAACACTTCCTTAGACCTACCCCAACGATTTTGGAATTAGCAGATAAGACAAAAGTTATACCTAAAGGAATCTTGGATGATATCATACTCACATTATCATCATGGGAATATCCAGTAGACTTCCTTGTCATTCATTCAAAGGATCCTTCTAAAGGGAATCTCGTTATCTTGGGAAGACCTTAGTGGCCACAACCAATGCATTTATTGGTTGTAGAGAAGGTGAAATGACTATCTCTAATGGACTTTCTATGAAGAAAATTACCATATACCCACCAAATAAACATGTTATAGAGAATCTATGGTGGCTTGAATTTCCATATGAGAATGAAAACTGGGAAGAACTTGTGTTTCCTAGTGATCACTCATGGGCACTTCAGGAGAAAACAACGAAGAATGTGCTAAATCAATTCATTTATGCAATCACATGTGTTGATTTTCCTCAATCTTTTCCCCAATTTGAGTATATGTTTTGGGAATAATTTCAAGAACAATTGGACCCATCAACTCTATCTTCAACATATTTTATCTTTGAGATAGATTAATCTGCCTTATCTTGTACCATGCTTTATGATATTAGTCTTGGAAAATTCCTACATATCAATTCTAGACTAGATGCAGATCAACAAGAACAATTAGTGAACGCCCTTAAAGACCAATTAGGATCATTTTCCTAGGAATATATCAATATGAGGGGTATATACCCCAACACATGAATTCATCATATATATACCCAGGTATAAGTAACAGCTACTAGGAAACCTCAAAGAAGGATGAGTTCGACACAAAACGATATAGTAAAGGAAGAAATACAGAAACTATTGAATGCCGGTTTTATTTATCCAATTTCTGACAATAAATGGGTATCCCCGCTTGTATTGGTTCCAAAGAAAGTAACCGGAAAATGGATAATTTGTGTTGAATTCTGGGAACTTAATAAGGCCACTCTTAAGGATTATTTTCCTCTTCCCTTCATTGACCAAGTCTTGGATACCTTGTCAGGAAAATGATACTTTTCCTTCCTTAATGGATATAGTGGATACATTCAAATTCTAATAGCACCTGAGGATCAGGACAAGACTACTTTCACTTGTCCTTGGGGCACTTATGCCTATAGGTTCCTATCATTTTTTCTATGTAATTCTCTCACCACATTCCAACGAGAAGTATTAGGGATATTTGTTGATCTCATTCATGACTGTGTGGAAGTGTCTATGAACGATTTTACAGTATATGGTAATACTTCTCAAGAATCCCTAGATAACCTGAGGAAAGTTATCATTAGATGTCAAGAGATGAATTTATCCTTAATTCATAAGAAGTGTAAAATGTTACTGAATGAAGGAGTAGTCTTAGGGAATATTTTTTCATCCAAAGGGATTAAAGTGGATCCTGCTAAGATTGAGGTAATTGTCAAAATCCCACCTCCAAAGACTCAAAAAGAGGTGAGAAGCTTTCTTGGACATGCCGGATACTACTGGGGATTCATTGAAAATTTTACAAAGATTGTTGTACCAATGTTTGGATTGCTTACAAAAGATGTTAACTTTCTTTGGACTGGCCATTGTCAAACCGCCTTTGAAACTCTAAAAGATAAATTATTTGTGGCACCAGTTCTTAGAGGACCCAATTGGGCCCTTCCATTCCATATATCCATTGATGCCTCCAATACTACAATAGGAGGAGTGTTAGGACAAAAACAAGACCAACAATCCTATGCCATTTACTTTGTGAGTAAGAACTTGACCCCTACTGAGATAAACTATACAGTCACTGAGAAAGAATTCTTAGTAGTCGTCCATGCCATTAGCAAGTTTCTCCATTATATCACAGGATATGAGGTATTTGTACATACATATCACTTTGTCATTATATCTATCATGAACAAACCTATTACCAATGGTCGAGTAACTAGGTGTATCCTTTTATTACAAGAATTCAATATCACCATCCTTGACCGACCAGTAAAAGATAAATTAGTAGATGATTTTCTCTCTCGCATTAATCATGAAGGTGATAGTATTCATGTTGATGATAGTTTTCCAAATGAGGATCTCTTCTCCATCTCTGTAAACACTCTGTGGTTTACAGATATGGAAAATTATTTAGCCATTAGAAAATTACCAGCTCATTTATCGCCTCATGAAAAGAGACGAATTATAACACAAAGTGATAACTACTCCTGGGTTGTCCATGACCTTTTTCGTACTGGACCAGATTTGATTATTCATAGATGTGTCCAGGAAGATGAGATAGAAGAAATCCTACAAAGTTATCATGATGGACTCTGTGGTGGACATTTTTCCAATAAACGTACATCATACAAGGTTTTGCATTCAGGTTACTATTGGCCTAACATTTTTAAGGATGTTGCCAAATATGTAAGAAGTTGCGACAGTTTTTAGAGGATAGGAATACCCACATCAGCCAATGAAATTCCTTTACGTACCCAAGTTATGATAGAACCTTTTGAGAATTGGGCCCTTGATTTTGTAGGACCAATTTCCCCCATGTCTCGTAAGAAGAACTATATTCTTGTTTGCACAGATTATGTCACTAAGTGGGTAGAGGCAAAAGCCTTGTTTAGGGCTACTGAAAAATATGTTGTTGAGTTTATTTATGAAGATGTTGTTACCCGCTTTGGTGTTCCTCATGAGATTGTCACAGACTAGAGTACACAATTTACTTCTAAGCTGATGAAGGAATTAACAAAAAAATATTGGATAAAGCATCATACGTCCTCTCCATACCATCCACAATCTAATGGCCAAGTGGAATCAACAAACAAAGTATTGGAAAATATCCTAACCAAAATTGTCCAACTACACCATAAAGATTGGTTTGATAGACTTCCAGAGGCTTTGTGGGCATATCGAACCACATGGAGAAACACCACTAAACATACCCCATACGAACTGGTTTGTGGAAAACAAGTACTCTTACCTATTGAATTCCAAGTAAGAACCTTTCATATTGTTGCACAATTGGGATTATATTTAGACAAGGCACAAAAACAACGAGTCCTACAATTGAACGAATTGGATGAAATTAAACAGGATGCTATCCAAAGGACAATCTTAGTTCAAAGTCGTAGAAGCAAATGGCATGATAAATTCATTAAAAAGAAGCAATTTTAACCTAGGATTGGGCTCTATTGTTTGATTCAAGATTTAAAACTTTTAAAGGAAAACTTACCACTCTATGGTTGGGTCCTTATGAAGTGGTTACTATGTTTGATAATGGGGTTGTGAAGATAAAAACAATTGATGATGGACAAGTCTCTTTTGCAGTGAATGGACATAGACTTAAACTTTACCACAAGATCATTTCTAAAGAAGACTTTATACAAGTCATGATGGATGGGGAAGTTTCTTCTCCTTTCCCATGTTCTTGAAACATTTTTATTTATGTTGTACATATGTAAATATTTTAGAGTGTGGTTTTTGACAAACATTTTTAGGAACTTTTTGCAGGTATTCATCTAAAAACAAGTGGACAATTTCAAGGAGACAGGAAGGGAATTATTTTAATTCAAAAGAAGATGTTGCTATACTTAAATTATGTTGTCTGCGTAAGCACCAATTGAATAATGAATATTTTTATCATGATTAGAAACTATTTTCTTTAAATTAGCCATTTTTGGTCTTTTTTACAAGATTTTTATCTTCCTTTCTCTCAATGCATCTTTCATGGCAGTTGCTCATAATCTCCACCACTAGAGAACATAAGGAAGTGATATTTTATCTTATAAAACCTAGAGGTTAATAGTACAATCCATCCAAAACTCTGAGTAGGTGAGTAAAGTATCTTTATAAAAGAGTAGCAAGAAGGTCTGACTAGTGGCTAATCATGGAAACATCAATATAACTTCAAATGGAAGAAAGTGAGTAGGGACTATAGATACATTTTTGTTATTTTCCAATGGTACCATCCACCACACATTAAAAATGCTTGATTGTACCATATCTTCAGATTGGATACGCCCACTTAAGTATCCCTTACATCGGGACAATCTATAAAAAATGCATAAAGAAGAATCATCCTCCAACTCAAATTCCATCCCAGTCCATAAAAATATTTTCAGAGCTGCCTCCCCAACTCCTTTCAAAAAGTAACATTCATATAAAAAACTTAAAGATGGTGGTAAGGACCAATCTCTGTTGTAAAAAGGATGTAAGAGGCTAACCCATCGTGATACTGAACAGGTCCGCTGGAAGTGGGTATCAGCCTATGGTATGACTAGATAAATCCGTCAGAGTACTGAACAGGCTTGTTGGCAGCGGGGCATTCTACCTAGAGAGGGTGATGATTTGACAAACAATAAATAAATATCAATTCCTAATCTTAAAACTTGTCCTAATGTATGACACTACTTGTAGGAAGGACTGAAAATAAGTATGCATGGTTAAGCGAAGGTAAATGAACTCCATTAATCTGCCATTGGAAACTAACTTTAAGATAATATTAAGACTCTCTTGCCTAAATCTTCTTAAGTATATGTAGGATTTTCTTTCCTACAGGCGGGGCCATATTTTTAACCGTGTTATCAGGATAATGTATGAAATTTATCTATACACTTGGAAACTATAAATCTTAGGCTATTGGAAGGATTGATCGGTTTCCTATATCTCTGATTATAAAGTGTCACAATACTTAGGAGTAGGGGAGGGGTTTCCTGAGCTAAAAAGCGCTAAACACTGCCCATTTGTATAGAATTCCCATGATAAGAGGAAGTAGGATTTTTGTCAAAACTTTGTCATACTGTCTTTTTACAATATCTCAGGCTATTATATCAGTAGTCATTTATATTGGCATCATAAACTTTATACTGTTGACATAAATTTGTGTGTATAATTAATACGCCTGTTGTACATTATACTTTATAGTTTTTTAATCTATGTTTATATCTAATACAAGGGAAGACTGCTTACACTCAAATATTCCTTGTAATAGTTACAGCTTGATGACAAAGGAAACTAAAGATGGATGTTACAATCCTGTTCGCCCTCTTGTTCACCATGCCTTCCATGAATCTTCCAATCTTAGTAATATGGGTGAATGTCCGCTTAATGTTGTATAGTTTTTACCTACACAGGGGACCAGATGGAGTACCATATGGAGGAACGGATGGAGTTCCATATGGAAGACTAGATGGAATTCCATATGGAAGAATGGATGGAGTGACGGATAAGGTATTGTATAAACATTGCAACTACAAATGCAATTTTCATGCTCTCGTTCAGGTATGATCACTGGAGTTTGATTTTATTCATTGAAATGATGAATTAAGATTACTAAAAGTGGTGTATCTATATTTTACACTTGTTAAAAGGGAAAATTAAATTTACGATTTCATTTTATGATCATAATGTCCAAGTATTCAACTTGGACATTGATCAAATCTTTTATGTAATTTGATTTAACCTCCAAGTACAAATCATTCAAATTTTAAATCCTACGCAATCATGACCATGTATGGTGCTCGTATATAACAAATACACCCACGATTCGACCTTTTCCATATCATTTGCATTCAGGAAAGAGCACTATGTTCTATATCGCTCACCCTCTGCCCATTTTCACCTCTCACTTATCCCTTTCTCCGCAACCATGCCAAATCATCACAAACCTTCATCCTATGTTGATATATTGACCATTCTAGAGTTCGAAGCCTGCCGAGAAGTCTTTCTCCGTGTGGTTTGGGGGTCGTTCCTTGCCAGTCTGTAGGGGCACGATGATGACGCCTCCCTTCAACTCGCTCTCGGATTTGATGGGAAATTTTCTCGCATAGGTTCACCGGTTTTACAATCTCCGAAGAGTCCATGGTTGTAGCCACAAAATTTCCACGAGTTGGGGACCGATGGTTCAAGCAACATCAACTCCCATGACAGAGTTACAATTGGGTGTTTAAGCCTAAATACCAAAACATCTCCGGGGCTAAAGGGTATTCAAAAGGGTGGATTAAATATGATTTAATCATTCCTCTAATCATTATCACTAGACTCGTTACCTACGAGGGTAAGTAATCTATTGTCAAAGCCTGTCATTTTCTCCTTTTGGCTCATTTTCAGTTCAAAAAACCTTTGAATTTTCCCTTTTATTTTCTGAAAAGTCTTGAGAACATGTCCTCCTAGGTCCGAAAAAATGTGGCTAACCCTCATCACATCCTCTTTCATCATGGCCTTATTAATCTACTTTTCATCTCAGAATGAAAGAAGTAGGGAAAAACTTGGGAAGAATTCCTCTATCAGTTTTCGAACCCCCATCTCATAGTTAAAACAAGCAAGAAGTTGATCAATCCTAGGACTGTTACTCCACCTAACCCTCACTCTCCTAAAACCCCAAACCCTCCAATTCATCCCATTTAATTATCTGATAAGAAAGACAACAAACCTATTGTTGACCCTCCATTATCTACAACTCCTGTTGGCTCTAAACAAAAGAAATTACAAGACTCTTTTCCTCCAATCCCTACAAGAAGACGAGGTGCTAACAGATTTAAAGGGAAATAATTTTGTAGGAGCACTCGAAGAACGATTGGAAAGACCAATACGAAGCCCCCAACTACCTTAGATCCTATCCAGTTGTCCTCTAACCATGAAATCCCTCACAATAAACTTAGAGAAGATTCTGCAAAATAGTTTGAGCCTACCAAAGAAATCAAGACTGAGCATGTCACACCTAGTCTTCCTCAAAAGGAAATTGTTACACCGTCTCCTCAGATTCCTACACCTTCTACCAAATGTGGCATGCCTTCTACATCTATTAAGAATCCTAAGCCTTCCTCTCTTGAACAATCTGGTCAATTCCCAATTGTTGAGCAATTGCAAAAGGAGAATGCTCAGTTGATCCAACATTTGGCAGAACGTGAAACTATGGATCGTCATTTTCACCATGACAACGCAGTACTTCAAGAAAAGGTAAATTATCTTCATCGTTTGGTCGATCAAATGACTACCACCAATCACAGTCTAAGGATGCAGTTGAAGCATCGAAAAAGGCCTAAACCGAAGTCTCTAGGACATGAGGGAGAGGCCTCTAAAGCTAATCTACCCCCTCCTTCATAAGTATAGATATGTTTGGTGACCCATTTTTGTTGCAGAGGGACCTGCAGACTCTCAGGCGTGGAAGAAATGATGACTCTGTGTTTTGCCTATTTTTCCTTTTCCCAAATCCCTTTTTGCACATCGAGATTATACAGTTTATTCTTTTATTAGTTCTTTTTGAAGGTGTTATCAGGTTTCATCCATCAATTTTCCATGGATCAACATAAGGTATGAGTAATCCTTATTTGTGATGATTTTATGATGGTTTATCTTCAATTGAGTGAGTACATTCTATTAATATTTATCGTTTGCTTGAAACGGGTAGAAAACGTGATCCAGCCTTTGATATAGCCCTTGATCCAGCCCTCAATCCGAACCTTGATCTGACCCTCGAAGAGCAACACAGTTGTGGGTTGGCATATCGACGAGCTCTCCTTAGCAAATCCGAGACATGGGTTTTGTACCTGCTCGAGCTCTCCATCTATGGAACTCATCACAATTAAATTCGAGCAGTTGCGTCAGCCTCTATTTTGAGCGCACAAAGTTGTTGAGAAGATGTTGTATGTTGTCAAGATATAATGAATTTATGTTTTAGGAGAGTGTCGACCCTTTCAGTGGTCTACCTCTCAACTATGTTACAAACTATATAAGTACTGGGAGTCTCTCAGGACAAACAAACACGATTTTTATACATACAACCATTATATTGAATTACTCTGTAAAAACTCAGTTATGATGTTAATATGAATGATATGCTAAGTTTGTGACTATATATTACGTTGGAGTAGTGCCAAGACTTTTTGGGGGTCCCACTAGTGGTCTGGGTGTCTTAATTTGTTGCACATTCATATTTTTGTATTTAAGTATATCGTGTGCAGGTTTCTTGCTGAAATTGTATTTATTTTCATATATTGCTTACAAGTTACTCGTGATTGTTTATATATATTTGTCCATACTATGAAATCTAATATCTTTTATGTAGGCTGTGTTTTATTAATGCATATATGTTCATATCCATCTCACTGTGCAATTATATACAAGCTTTATTTCCGTGTTTTATAAACCATAGATCATTTTGCATATTGGTTATTTAGGTAGTGTCTATAACAACTACATCTACTTCATTAAGTTGTGAATTTTGATTACTTCTTGTAGATTTGCATAAATTGTTGACTTTATTTCCAGCATCAGAGTGATAGGATAATATTTGATTTCAAATCCCTTTGCATAAGGTTTATAGATTGTATTAATTCTAAGAATATACATTGACATCTTCATAATGGAAAAGCTCTCCATAGACTGTCTTATTCATACTCTGCATATCTCTGTATAAATTAGCATCAAATTGATTCCACTTGAATTATCAGTAGTGTTAAGGTGCTATCGTGACATAATTCGTCATCATAGACATAACCATTACATTTAAATGTCATCATGATGTTGTTTATTTTCAATCAGTGAGGTTAGTGTAATGATAGGGTTTATTTCCTGTAAGATAAGAGTAATTGTGAGTTTTTTAAGAGATGCTTTAAGAATAGAGTCCACTTTGAAGAATTTCTTTTGAAAGATAACTTGTGTTTATTCAAGGATTGTTTGCTTAGAGTAATAAATTCATTGTTCATGGTTATAGACTTCTTTTAAAGGGTTATTCATTTAGATTAATAAGCTCACCGTTTGTAGTTAAAGATTGCTCTGTACATTTAAAATAAATTATACTGTTCAACTAGATTTTAGCTTGTTTAGAGTCTTTTAAATCATCTTTTAAAATAGAATTGTAGACTGAAAATGGAATGTTGATCCTTAGGGTAAATCATTCTCTTCACTAGTTCAACTTTCCGTTAGTTTTCCTTTCTGCCTTGACTCATATTGTGTCACAACTCTAAGTCTACTTAACCTGGTCGATAATTTAATTGAGGGAAATTAGGACATATAGTTTTCCCATCATTAACCTATTTCATCCATCTCATGAAGATGAGATCTAAGCTGAGAAATATTGAATATTTATAATAACATCAAGTNTTCTAATATTTTTATATAAAAAGTGAGTGACTTTATCTTTATATATATATATATATATATATTGAAATTCTATTTTAATTTTTTATTTTTAATTTTTTATATCTTCAAAATTAAGTGGAATATATTTTAATTAAATTGAATTTCAATGAGTCCATCTTTTCTATATTTTTCCCTGTTTTATTTTTAAATTGCATTCTTGAATTTATTCCACTACCAAATTTGGGGTGTTTTACTCAAATCTCTAAATTTCTTTGGTTTTAGGAAGTAGCATTGCCATTATACACATATTAGATATGGATAAGAAAGGGAAAAAAAAGGTTATATAGTTGCATAATGATATGGTACCATGGATGATTTGAAATTATTGTTAATGATTACGGAACATAATCATAAATCCATCTTATCTTCAAATTTATGAAGTACTAATATGATCGAATATTTGAGTTTTAAATTTTTCTTCATATTTTACATTTAAAAAAATGTTTACATCTTTATGAATTTGATCCATCTCTACTATTGTAGATCTAGAATTTAAATGACTCTCGTAAATGTAAATTTAAAATGGATCTAAAATTTTATTCTCCTAATCTTTAACAATAATTTCAACTTAGTTGCATTGGCATACTGCAACTATACGGCCTTCTCTTTTCCTTTTGGAATCCATATATAATATATGCAACCTCAATGATACTTGTTTAAACCACGTAAGTTCCCATTTGTCAGCAAATAAAAAAACCTCCAAACTTTGTAATGGAGTGGAGTAGCTTAGAAAAAAAGTTAAATTTTAATTTAATTGTGGTAATTATGGTCATGAGAGAAAATAAATTAAATTTATTTTATTATCATGATCCTCTTTTTTAGTTTTTTATTATTATGGCAGGTTATTTTTTAATTTTTATTGAAATCATTTTTTTTTAAATTTATTTATATTTCTATCTATTGCCAACTTAATACCAAAGATATTTTCCTAACTAGTGATACCTTCCAACGTTATTATTATTACTTCATTTTTAGTTTTGTAAAATATTAGATTCTGTGGAAGACAAATTTATAATATTTTAACACTAGGATATAAAATTTAATATGAATTTATTTTGTAATTGTATTTTATGTTTGTGGAATTTAATGTGTATGTGTATCTACTCTTTCTTTTTGGGGTAGAAAAAAAATGTTATATTCCATAATAATGTACATATGTTCAGCCCCAAGGATACATCAAACCCAGTCTCAACAGCTTGAGACTATAGCCTAAAAGTGGCATAGCTCGACCTGCCACTTTGTAATGCTTTGTCAAACAAGAACTCAAAAAACCTGACTCCATATCATTGCTTGATATTCCTAACAAAGTACAAAGAAACAAATCAAAGCTAACAAAACATGACAAACTTGTCCAAGCTAACTCAGATCACAATCACATTTAAAGGTGTCTCCAAGTTTTCAATCTATTTCACATCGTAGAATTCCTGGACAGTGAAAGAACCATCACAACATTCCAAATCTTCCTTTGACAATCGATCTTCCTTTTGATTCAACTCCCAATAAATGTGGGTACATGAAGACCTTTTGAAATCCTAAATAAGGTGCAATGTTTGGTAGATAAAGGATTGGAGATGCACAATATCCACTTTACATTTTCCCAGTCTATAACAACCTGGGAGTCCCCAAGCACTTGTAACCAATTTATACCACGTGACTTTGCAAAGAAAACAATGAATATCGAGCTAAACATTATGCCTTGGTATTGGAACTGGGACTAGGAGCATATCTTATATGAAAGTAATGGTTTAGATTTATAAATAACATAACACCAACCCTACATCTGGGGGGATGACCCTGAATGGTTGCATCAAAGAAGCCCCATAGTGTTCAAATTCCAACGCTAGCATGGAAGGAGTCTTCACTTTCTTATTTTTGGGTTCACATTTGAACTCCTTGGTGAGTTTCTCGATCAATCCAGACACAAAATGAGCAGGAAGGTGTTTATCTAAAACGAACTAATATTTTGAGCTCGCCAAATAAAATAGACAAAGTGAAAATGAAGTGAATCAAATATTTCCGTTGTGGTATCCATCAACCAGTATTATATGCACAATTATAGACTCTCCTTATTCTAGGAAGCCTTGGGCTGAAAACTCTGGACAATTCAGCTCCATATCTATGCCATAAAGGGGAAAGAGACGTAAAGGTGAAACAAGGATTCTACCTCCCATCGACATAAAGCACATCTTTTTTGAGCCAAACCACCCTCTCTCGATCTCATTGTCCCAGGTTAATCATTTATTCTTGAGAATTCTATCCAAAGGACTAATGTATATTTCAGTAGACCATGCATTTTACAAACTCGTTCCCACCACCATGATGAGGAACTGCTAAACTCAGTCTCCACCTATGCTTTATATCCCAACTTGACAATGTAATCACCTGACCCATCATTCTTTGACCAAACGAGAGATTTTTTTATCTCCTCAACCAACTTGATATGGTTAGGGAACAACTTCCCTATGAGCATGTTCCATTCCTCTACTTTCTCACCTACCAGGCCCAATTCAACTTTTAATTTCCATCTACCCCTACCAATTCTACCATGGTATTGCGCCTTGGCATCCCATAGAGAGAAAATAGATTGGTTATGAAGGGTGGAAAAAATATCATCAAAGAGTCGAAAATCGTCGTCAGCTCCAACCCAAGGGTCCTATCCTATTCTCACTTTCTTACCATTCTCAGTCTTCAAGACCATCCAATTTCCTACCAAAGGGAATACTTCCACCAATTCTCTCCAAGCATTCAATTTTTTCTTAGACAATTTTCCGGGAAGACAGAACCAATCCTCCATTGATAACATGCCTAGATATTTAGATTTCATAATTCTACCCCAAAGGGATGAGTTTTTCATAAGCCTCCAAAGGATTTTAATCAAAGGAATCCCATCCTTCTTTGAGCTTCCGGACCATAGGAACTTGAAACATTTTTTCTAAATCTTGGTTAAAATTCCTTTCGACACTTTGGCAATAAAGCCCCGGTAGAAAGGGAAGCTTTGCAGAATAGACTTGAGAAGAAACAACCTACCTCCTCTTCATAACCCCTTGTTCACCCGAAGATATTTCATGCTTCAAATTTCCTGTACATCCAAACCCAATCTTCAAAACTATAGGTGTTCAAATTAAGATGAAATCATAAATACTTGAAGCCTTCCTCTAAGCTCTTCCTCGGGAAAGGAAGCACATTCTCTAACGAGTGAATCAAATTATCACACGGGAAAGAGTAATGAATGCAAGACTCTATCCAATTAATTTCCATGCCTATAGAACAACATAAGAGGTCCATAATTCTTCTGATGCTTATAAATTCCAAAAGAGACCCCGCGCCAAACATGAGGACATCATGAACAAAAAGCAAGTGAGAGAGGAAATCAAAGGGAGATACTTTGAGACCTTTCAATTTTCCCCTTCTTCTATCATTTCTTATTATCTTTCTTAGCCCTTTGACCAATAGGAGGAAGAGAATGGGAGACAATGGGAATCCTTGTCTAATCCCCCACAAAGCACCAAAAAAACTAGAAGGGGAATCGTTAATAAGGACAGTAAAGGAGGCAAATTGAATACATCCCGTTATCCAATTAATAGAGGCCAATTTCATACCCATTTGGATCAAGACCAAGTGGAGAAAAGTCCAACTAAATTTTTCATAGGCCTTCAACAGATCCATCTTGAGCAGGACCGAAGGAATTTTTGAGGTTTTAATTGAGTGCATCTTCTCTTGCGCCAAGGCCACTACTTCATGAATTTGACATTTGAAGAGGAAGGAAAAATGTTCCTCGGAGATGATTTCACTTAGGATGGGTTTAATTCTATTAACAATAATTTTAGTGACAATTTTATAAACAACATTGGAAAAATAAATAGGAATGTAATCTTCGAAGGTGGTTTCCTCCTTCTTCTTGTGGATAAGGGACAAAAACGTGGAATTCATGGCTCCTAGGAAATTCCATCTTCATTTGGATTCTTAAACCACCTTTAGAAGGTCATATTTGACGAGCTCGTAGAACCCAATATAGAACTCAACCATGAAACCATCAGACCCATGGATTTTTCCTTTCTTCATAGAAAGATGGGTGGATTGTAATTATGATTCTGTGACTTCCTCCTCAAGAGCCAAGTTCATGTCATTAGTGAACACCTTTGGAAATAGTCTTAGCATGCTTAGCATCTCTTCAATAGGACATCTTGGGGACTCTTTGAATAGTGTGTTGAAATAATATCTACATGCCTCTGCCTTACCTCCAAAAGTCTTAACCATCTCACCATCCTGATTGGCCACATCCCAGATGGTGTCTAACTTTTTTTGAAAGTTAGCATACTTATGAAATAACTCTGTGTTGCTATCTCCCTCAACAAGCCAAATTTATCTACTCTTTAACCTCCACATAGACTCTTACTTGGCTAGTAAATCATGATTTTTTCCCATTATATAGACCATTTACTCAAAGGAATATCATCTTTCTTTGAGCTTCCAGACCATAGGAACTCGAAACATTTTTTCTAAATCTTGGTTAAAATTCCTTTCAACACTTTGGCAATAAAGGCCCAGTAGAAAGGGATGCTTTGCAGAATAGACTTGAGAAGAAACAACCTGCCTCTTCTTGATAACCCCTTGTTCACCTGAAGATATTACATGCTTCAAATTTCTTGTACATTCAAACTCAATCTTCAAAACTATAGGTGTTCGAATTAAGATGAAATCCTAAATACTTGAAGCCTTCCTCTAAACTCTTCCTCGGGAAAGGAAGCACATTCTCTAACGAGTGAATCAAATTATCATACATGAAAGAGTAATGAATACAAGACTCTATCCAATTAATTTCCATGCCTATAAAACAACACAAGAGGTCCAGGATTCTTCTGATTCTTTGAAATTCCCAAAGAGACCCTGCGCCAAACATGAGGACATCATGAACAAAAATCAAGTGAGAGAGGAAATCAAAGGGAGATACTTTGAGACATTTCAGTTCTCCCCTTATTCTATCATTTCTTATTAGCTTGCTTATCCCTTTTTCCAATAGGAGGAAGATAATGGGAAACAATGGGAATCCTTGTCTAAGCCCCCACGAAGCACCGAACAAACTAGAAGGGGAATCGTTAATAAGGACAGTAAAGGAGGAAAATTGAATACATCTCGTTATCCAATTAACAAAGGCCAAGGTAATACCCACTTGGATCAAGACCAAGAGGAGAAAAGTCCAACTAACTTTTTCATAGGCCTTCAACAGATCCAGCTTGAGCAGGACCGAAGGAATTTTTGAGGTTTTAATTGAGTGCATCTTCTCTTGCGCCAAGGCCACTACTTCATGAATTTGACATTTGAAGAGGAAGGGAAAATGTTCCTCCAAGATGATTTCACTTAGGATGGGTTTAAGTCTATTAACGATAGTTTTAGTGACAATTTTATAAACAACATTTCAAAAAGAAATAGGAATTTAATCTTCGAAGGTGGTTTCCTGCTTCTTGGGGATAAGGGACAAAAACGTGGAATTCATGGCTCCTAGGAACTTCCCGCTTTGTTTGGATTCTTTAACCAACTTTAGAAGGTCATCTTTGAGGAGCTTGTAGAACCCAATATAGAACTCAACCATGAAACCATTAGACCCATGGATTTTTTCTTTCTTCATAGAAAGATGGGTGGATTGTAATTATGATTTTGTGACTTCCTCTTCAAGAGCCAAGTTCATGTCATTAGTGAAAACCTTTGGAAATAATATTAGCATGCTTAGAATATCTTCGATAGGACATTTTGGGGACTCTTTTAATAGTGTGTTGAAATAATATCTACCTGCCTCTTCCTTACCTCCAAAATTCTTAACCATCTCACCATCCCGATTGGACACATACCAGATGGTGTCTAACTTTTTTCAAAAGTTAGCATACTTATGAAATAACTTTGTGTTGTTATCTCCTTCAACAAGCCAAATTTATCTACTCTTTAACCTCCACATAGCCTCTTACTTGGATAGTAAATCATGTTTTTTGTCCATTAGCACCTTCAAGGAGGAGGCCTCCTCTTTAGAGAACACTCTAGAGGTGTTTTCTTCAAATATAGTACTAATCTTGAGCTTTGTCTCCTTGACTGCAACTTGGGAACAAATTCTAAAAGAAGCATCCCATTTCTCTATGACTTCTTTAAATTTCTTCATATTTACGTGAAATTTTTGCATGAATGAAGAACCAACTTCACTATGGAGGTTAGTCCAGATAAATTAGACCAACTTCCTATAGTTGTCTTCTTCCAACCATATATGGTTGAATTTCAAGTGAGCTAGGGGCTTGCGTTGCTTGGGCTTCAATGGCATTAAAATTGGCAAGTGGTCTTAAAGGCCCCCTAAACCAACCCAAGACTTTAAGTTCCAGGGCCCTTCTACCAAAGATTTTGAAATAAAAAATCTATCCCCTCTACATCTTCCCTGCAATTCTGCCACGTTGGGACAATTTTCATGGGTTTTAGATCCACCAAGTGAAAGACTTCAATGAGATGTGCAAAAACAAATTTTAAAGGGTCTCTGCGAGGGTGCACCCCCTAGACTTCATGAAGGGAGAGATTAAAATTGAGGTCACCCCCCAAGATGGTATTGGCTCCAGTCAAAGTCCCATAAGAGGCCAAACCTTCCTAGAAGGGTTTTTTTGTCAACATACAAACCATAAAGGTTGATGATTTTCAAAAAAGAATCATGATCCCAAGCTCGCGGCTTCATCAAAATACCAAAGTTCAGAAGCGAGGTAGAGATAGTCATTAAATTAGGGCTCCATGCCATCATAAGGCCCCCCGAGACTCTGTTCAAATCTAGAACACAAAATGACCAATCCTTAAGCCATGGTGGTAGGGCTTCCACAACCTTGGATCATACTTGCATTGTTTCTTGGAGTAAAATAATATTAGGAGAAAATGCTTTAACAAGCCTTTTGAGGGCTAGCAGCTTGATGGTCCCCCTAATCCCATGCACATTAAAGGACATACAAATCATGGGTTAGAATTGGAGTGTTAATTCCCTGCTCTAAGGGCCTGGACAATAATAGTGGCCTGCTTGCCACTTCTAATGTCGTTTTTTACATGAAGTTGCGCTAGCAATAAATGGGATTTTATGCCTGCCTGAGAATCGATAGAATCTTCTCCTAGGATAAAACGCCCTCAATGGCACCATCATCCTTGGGTTTTTGATGTGGTCGAAGGAGATATCCAGAAGAGCATGGGAGAGGAGCATGACTTTTTTTCTAGGAAATTATTGCAACTACATGTTGTCTCGAACTACCCACCTCTTTCCATGAACTCGAAATGAGTATGGGGAAGAAACAATTGGAGGAAGCTTCGGCAAGAGGGAGCGCACATTGTGATGAGAAAGCTTCAGACAACGGGGACACGAGATCAAGGCAAAAAGGGGCTTGTGAAGGGTTACTAGGAAACAAAGGGAAGGAGTTTGAGTACAGCCCAGAATATGGAGGAATATCTTTAACCAATGAAACGTTTTGTAAAGAGGAATTCTCAGAACATGCAGAGTACTTACCTGCATGATCTTCCAGAGAATTTGTAACAGAAGTGTGTGTAAACTATAAGAAAAAATGTTTACACCTTAAAGAAATTGATCTTCACCTTAAATAAATTGATCTTTGATCCTTTTTTCTTTTATTAGATTTAAAATTAAGGTGAACCTATAATAATTAATTTTACTACAATGATTCTATTTTTCCAACTTTTTATTAATTTATTCATATTACCATCTATTTTTTTCAATATGAAAAAATACTTATATTAGTGAATATAACAAAGTCTTTTACAAAAATATGACTGCTGGAACAAAATTTTAAATCCTTTTTACATCATAAAAAAAACTAGAGATATAAGTATTGTCCACAAAACAGTTCCTTCGTCATACACTGTAAACTATAAGTGCACATCACAAAATATATTTCTTATGTATTTACATGCCAAGTTCAAAAAGACAAAAAATAGGTTCTTCATCTTTGCTGCAATGGTATATTAACTGATTGGTAATATTTTGAATCTCTCTGTTTGTACTCATGTTCCCACTGCATAGTTTATCCCATCATCATCCAACAACAATGATTTTTTTGAGAGCTGGTCAACTTCCTTGTTATATTCTCTATATATGTGTTGAGATTTTAGTTGTTGAAACTTCCCGCTCAACACTCAATTTTTTGTCATCCAAGGCTGAAGAGAAACCACCCCTAGTGTTAGTTACAGTGCCATGGTTCATCTTAAGGTTTAAATTACCCAATACTGGACATTTTAAAATAGTACCAGCCCCACAATTAGTACCCTTACATTGTGAGGCTCCGTGAAAGAACCCCACTGCCAGGTCCCAGTCTAATAAAGGAGGTCTATCAATCCTAACATTCTGGACAGAATGTGAGCTTTTGTTTTCTCCCAAGTCCTGTATAATTCTGTTGCAAACCATAACTAGAGAAGGAGGATGTTCTTCAAAGATAACCAGGTTCTTGTGCTTCCATATCTTCCAGCAGATATAACAAGGAATTTCTTTCCAGTATTCCATCTTCCTTATCCAATTTTGAAAAAACTCAATAATCTGTCCTCCTTCCTAGATACTATTTAGTTTTAAGTCCTTTAAGATTGAAAGCCAAATGTCTTTGGTGAAATTGCACTCAACAAAAAGGTGATTGAAATTTTCCTCATTATCCCCACATAGAACGCATCTGCTAGGCCCAATTATACCTTTTTTTGTCAAATTTTCCCAAGTGAGGATTTTCTATTTAAGCATTAACCAACATAATAATTTAACTTTTAGAGGTAACTTCCACTTCCAAAGTTTATTGTACCAAAAAAAAGACCTTCCTCTGAATCCTCCATCAATTGTACTTCATAAGCTTGTTTGGAATCTACCTGTCCTCCTTTGGTATCCCACGACCACATTAATGTATCATTTTCAACATTTAATTCAAATCCAGACCCAACTAAACCTTTAACATACTTATTCCATTCCTCTTTTGTCCTCCTTCTAGACCAAGTGTCTCTGCCCTCTTCCATCCTATAATGCTTGAATCCTCCATATCAATTGTCCCTGCTTGTGCAAGAAATTCTATACCTTGTGCCTGCAAAAAACTAATAAGATTCCTTGAGAGTTTATAATATGATTGGGATCCAATCATTGGATCTACTCCTATTTCGATGTCCGTCCCATTTCCAAGATTCCATACCAGCTAACCAGTTATGATGAACAATAAAGATGTTAGAGCTCTCCAAAAGTTTGACATACCAGCCCAATTTTTCTTGCCTTCCTTGAACCAATCAAAAACAGTTTTCTTTTTTAAGTATTTTTTGTATGCCACTTCATGACAGAGACCAGGAACCATTAGGCACCTCCACAAAATTTTAGCATCCAAAGATTTTCCAAACGAGAAAATATTTTTTATACCCCACCCTCTTGACTTTTTTGGTTTTGCAATCCTTTTCCAGTTTATAAAGTGTATACCTTCTTTTACTTTTTTTCGAGTCCAAAGGAAACTAAACATCCTTCTTCTAATTTTATTTAGTAGAATGTTTTGTATCTTAGCCAAAGAAATCCAGTAAACAGGTATGATTTCTAGAACAGTTTTTACAAGTGTGACCCTTCCCCCTAAACTTAGACACCTATGACTCCAGATCGATATTCTTTTTTCAAAAAATCTCTCAAGCCAGTTCCAGTCTGCCCTTTTATAAAAGTTTGGTTTAATGAAGAACCCAAGGTACTTAAATCCAACATCTAGTGGTTTTACTTCAAAGGGCATAATCTCTTTCAGTACTGTAATCTCCTCAACCAACCATCCTATTTCCAAAAATAAGGACTTTTGTGGACTGAAGGACATCCTTGTCGCCTTACAATAGATTAAGTACCTCCTTAAAAAATTTCCATTCTGCAATGGTTCCATTCCCAAATAATAATACATCGTCCACAAACAGTAATTGTGTAATTCTTATCCCTTTTCCCACTAAAACACCTTCAATTTTATTTTCCAAAACTCGCTCCTGTATGGATCTACTCAAACCTTCTACAACAAGTAGAAATAGTAATGGAGATAACGGGCATCCTTGCCTCAATCCCCTTGAGATTTTAAAGAAACTCGAGGGACTACCATTTAATAAGACAAAATATTTGTAGTAGAAACACACCCCATAATCCAATCTGTAGCCTCTAAACTCAGACCCACATGTAGTAATACTAACCTTAGAAAACCCTAATCCACCCTGTCATAAGCCTTTTACCTTGATACTATATAAGGCTCCATGTGCCACTCCTATGGCATATGTTATTTGTCTACCCTCCAAAAACCCAAATTGTTTCTTTGAAATACCTGTTGAAAGAGAGGCTTTTGTTTTGGTTGCTATAATTTTTGTAATAATCTTGTATGCCAAATTATAGAGTGAAATTGGTCTATATCCCTCAAAAGAATATGGCTTATCACTTTTAGGGATAAGGGCTAGAAAGGTAGCATTTAGTGCTCCAGAAACCCTACCTTTCTATCTGGACTCTTCAACCAACTCCAGAGGATCATTTCCCAAGAGATCAAAGAAAGTCGGGAAAAATTCTACAGTCCACCCATCCGACCCATGACTTTTTGAAGCAGTAAAACCTTTAAGAGTTGTCAAGATTTTATATAAGGTAACTGGATCAGCCATTCTAAGGCCTTCTTCATCTGAGAAAATCCTTGGATAATCCCTAATAATTGTCATTTGATTGGAGATAGTGAGGTTTTCCTAAGCCTTGAAGATATGTTGAAAATATCCAATGGCTTCCTTTTGTAGCCCCTGTTGACTTGTGACCACTAATCCATCCTCCTTAGTAATATCCCATATAACATTGGCCTATTTTCTAGAATTTGCATAAGCATGAAAAAACTTAGTATTCATGTCTTCTGAAGCAAGCCAGTTTATCTTTCTCTTTTGTCTCCAAGTTTCCTCCTCCTGGTTCAAGAGGAACGATTTCCTCTTTTCTTTTTCTAGTACCAATAGTTTGTCAACCTCCTTCTCAAAACTCCCTGGAAAGTCAGAATATAGAGTGTCTAAATCAATTTCTAATTGCACCAATTCCTCCTTCGCCAAGAGTTTTTTCTTTCTTTCCCTTCTAATCACCAAAGACTTAAGAAGTTTGAGTTTTTGAACCAGTGAGTCCATAGGATTTAAAATCTCTGTCCCCAACAACCCGTTCCAAGACGATCTCGCTAAGTTAACAAAATCTGGTTCCTCCTGCTAGACAGAATTGAATTTAAATGGATAACATAATTTTTTCTTTTCTTGTTCCAAATGTAGTATCACTGGAATATGATCGGAAATCTTAATATTTCTCATCCAAGATCTATATCTGAGTCATGATAGGGATAAATCCTCATTTATTAGAAATTGATCCAATCTCTTAGCAATGTACTCCTTCCCACCTCTACCATTTCTCTAGGTAGGAAATAGTTTTAATGGCTCGACATCCACCAGACCTTCATCTTGTATCCATTGGCTAAAATATAGATGTAATGGATCAGATCTAGCATGGGGACTCCACACTTCTCTATTTGAAGTGGTGAAATTTAAGTTGACTCCATAATAAGGTTGTGATCTTTGAGCAACCCATCCCTTTTAATCTCCTCCCAGAACTTCAATCTGTCACTATAAGGGCCATAGTAGTTTACTAGCTTCAACCTTTTATTTAAATCCTTTACCAAACCATCCAAGAGTATCCCTACAGGGGTCATAAAAGCAGATAATTCAACACTTCTCGGATTCCAAGAAGATAGCATCCCGCCTGATATTCCTAAGGAATCCACCCCACAAAAGTTCCAAGTAGGAAGTAGTTTAACAAAAATATCTCTCGATTTGGATTCACTGACCATTGTTTCCTGGATAAGTAGAACATCCGGTTTAACAAGTGCTAAGAACCTTTTGAGGGACAAATACTTTGGAGTGCCCCCCACTAGCCTAACATTTAATGTTAATACAATCATTTTTTAACCCTCCTCATGGATTTCTGAGCTCTAAGCGCCCGTGTACCACCTACAACCATAAAACTTGTATTAACTTTAGTCTCCTTCTCTTTTCCTAGATTCCTAGCACTTCTAGTTTTGAGTGGGGAAAAAACTTTTTCCAGGTCCTCCAAAATGACCCTTCGAGATAGTAGCCTCTCCCATCGAACTGCATACAAAGACTTTTTTCAATTTCTCATCCAGCGTGATCTTTTCTGTGGTCTTAGGAAAAAGTTCTCCTCTCGAGTAGATCGATAGAGGAGATTGGTTGAGTACTTCTTTATAAGTGGGAATAAAATTTATTAAGGAGTCATCTATCTCACTAAGAACAAACGGGTATGTCTATGTGTTAAAACTCAGAGAAACTAAGGTGTCCTCGAAAACCCTAAAGTTTTTTGGAACCAGTAAAATAGGGAGAGAAATCCCATTCGAAAGTACAGTAGGTCCATATAGAATTAAAGAAGTTCGTTCCTCTAGGATCTCACTGTACTTAGCCCCAGGGTTCATCAAATTGTTTGATAGATAGACCACACTTCCATCTACCTCGCTAATCTCGGACTCCCTAGGCATGGAACTAATAGCACCAGTCATTCTTCCCAACCCCCCCGGGACTGGCAGAAGGTGTCCGCTCAAAAGAGTTAAATTTTCCTCCTCAGTCCCGAAGTTTAAAACATCCATCACTAAGGGAGGGCAATCCTCACTCGAGCGATTAGATGTCACTCCGGGACTAACAATACCCCCTTCCCCCAAAACCACTCTCGATGGAGCCACATGAAACATGTGCAAACCAGTAACCCCCCAGAAGAGGGGTATCACCAATCTCCCCTCTGATACCATCCCTTCCAATACCAACTTCCAAAACCCACTTGGGAAAGAGCCAATCGATGAAGCATCAAATGCAGCTTCTTGTGTCCCCTCCGGTAAGGCTCTAGTTCCCACAATATTGACTACGGAGAAGTTGTACGCGGGCCCTAACATCAAATTAGGTACATTCATTTCTTTTGGGGACTCCAAACCAAAATCCTGAATCCAATTTAAGTCACTTATAGATAGAGAGGAAAAAAAATCAGGGTACAAGGTTTTTAACTTACCAATTACTGTGTCACTATCCAATGCCAAAGGGAGCAATGACTCTGTAATGTCTTCAATTTATGTATTCAGAGTAGTTTGATGCATCTCCACCTCCACAACATTATTCGAGTCAAAACAATAAGGTGGCATATACTTTCGAACCCCAGGACAATGATGTCTCAGGTGTCCTGTATCCTTGCAGGATGCACACCTAATGGAGACTTATTATGGTCAAATGTCAGCTGGCGGTACGCATATGCATGCAAACAATATCTAGCTCGTGAGGTAATCCCACCATTTGCAGAGTCAAAATTCAACCAACAATGCATACCCACGTCTTTGTCACCGCTGGTAGCGTGGGTCAGTAAATTTTTTCCGAAGTCACCCATTTTTCATGAAGGCCTCAAGGTTCGAGAAAGCGAGCAAACATCCAGGCAACAGTACCCATAAATGAAACAAGATAAAATGATCCTTCTCAAGATTAAAATAATGAGTCCAGCGCTTGACGTAGGAAGCTTCCATTTTTAACAACCCAAACTCCACTCAAAACCGTCTCAGCGTCCTTCAAAGATTTGAAAAGGAAACAATACCAACCTTTTGCCAGTATAAATACCTCAGGTGTGTATCCCTGCACTGGGCCCCAAAAGTCTTCAACCCAGCTTTGGATGTCTCTGGATGACATCGACCAATAGCTAAACTGGCCCACTAGCGCGGGAAAACGTAATGACTTCCCTCATCCCAATATCCCGTCCAAGTGTCAAAGTAGGCTTCTTTTTTTAATCGTCCACGCCTTTAAACCACCAAGATTTTTGCCTCCCCCATAGTTGCGGTATCAAACCTAATCTAAGAAGAGTCAATCGCCTCCGCACAGGGTCCTAAACTCCTTCATACTCCACCCTTAAACACTGAAGGTGTCTTCGACTCTCCCACCATAGTCTCCTCCCTACTACAACCACCCTCCGAAACTTGCAAAGAGAAAAAATTTGAAGACAGTAAAGTATTAGTTTTGTCCCGTGTGACCCATCCTCCCCTAGGCTTCGGCGCCACCTCCGCTACCCTGTTTAAACCAGACCCACCAGAAACTCTCTCCTCTGGACCTAAATCCGTTTTCCCTAGCACAACACCCTTGCATGCTAAAAACACCTTTGACCCTCCCACAACTGAATCCTCACTGCAGAAACCTCCCACCAAAGCCCGCAGTGTGGAGGAAGCCAAATGTTTTGTCTCGAGTGTTAGAGCGCATGTATCCTAACCACCATCCTCTTCCCGAGAAAACAGATCATTGATGATCCCGATGGACCTTGTGTCCTGAGATCCTCCTTCCAGCCACCACCTGTACCAAAAGTGGTATGAGAACTTAAATCTGGCTCATGTGTATTTACTTAGATTGGTGTTTAAATCGACGGTATGCTCTTGGCTCTTCGCCACGCCTCATCGGATTTGTGGAGGCTCACCTAGCTCCACCAATAGTCATTGTCTAGGCTAGATCCAGAGTCCACCTTGTTTGTCTCCATTGGTAACGAGTGCCTATTCAGTGAACCACAACGTTAAAGAAGTACTACCCTAGACTGACCCCGTACCCGCTTGTCATCTATCAAGGCCCTCTCCTCTTGAGACCACTGAGGTCCCATCGACTCACCTCTGCAGGCCTCGATAATAATTTCCTGGTTCGCTATCCCATAACATATCAAGTTCATTAAATACAAACAATAAAGAAAATTATCAATAAATTTTCCCTAAAAGTGATATTTTAGAGCATTATCATCATTATTTTTTTAATTTTAAAATATATTATGTATAGATACATATAAAAAAGGGCGTTATGATTTAATATTAAATTATATCGAAATAAATGTAAATCTATTTCGTAATTATATTTATAATATAATAACATATATTTAATTCTATTATATTAATGATCATAAAGATGAAAATGCATTTATAATTGATAATGAATGTTAATAAATTTATATTATCTTGATGATCTCCATTGGAGATGGACATACTGCCACATAATCTTTGTTTAAAGATAATCTCGAGGCGTCTCAAAAATGGCGCAAGTTTATTCAAGTTACAAGAAATCGTGGAGGTTTGCCAATAAGTGTTGAGTCTATCAAACCTATAATTTTCATCACGGTATTGCAGACTCTATGACCTTTAATTTTCATTCATTAGTTTTTATGTTAGCCCATAAATGAGTTAATAAGTGGACAATAAATGAGTTACTGTACAATTGAACTATTTAATTTTTAAAGGTGAAATACTATTTAATTTGTGCCTTTTTTAATTTTATATGCTTACGGGTATAAGCAAATTAAATTATTTTATTTTAATATCACCACCATAATTACACAATTAAACTAAATTTTCGTTAATTCGACCTCTCCTGGCGGCCCATACCTCTTTTTTTGTTCTGTCTTTCAATTGCGTCGTTCAATCTGCTCCCCCCCAGTTACTTTTTAAAATTTTTATATGCTTCTGGTATAAGCAAGATTAAATTTATTTATTTTGTATCACCACCATAATTACCACAATTAAACTAAATTTCCGTTAGTCAGCCTCTCCTCAGCCCCTTGTTTTTTTGTTCTGTCTTTCAATTGCGTCGTTCAATCTTCTCTGGTTTTAGCATTGAGTTCGCACATATTTACTATGTATGCCAGAGGAAAAGAGAAGGCCATCAACATTGATCTTGGAACCACATACAACTGCGTAGCAGTATGGCAACAAGATAGAGTTGAAATTATTGTGAATGATCAAGGGAACAGAACCACTCCTTCTGTCGTTGCTTTTACACCTTCTGAGAGACTCGTTGGAGATGGTGCAAAGTATCATATTGCTACTAATCCCCACAACACCGTGTTCGATGTTAAGAGACTCATTAGAAGGAGATTCACCAATGCCTATGTGCAAAAAGACAAGAAACTATGGCCCTTCACTGTAGTCTCCGGAGACAATGACAAACCAGTAATCCAAGTGGATTACAAAGGCCAGAGGAAGGAGTTTGCAGCCGAGGAGATATCTTCTATGGTCGTATTGAATATGACCATAGAAGATATCTCCAGTCCACCCATCCGACCCATGACTTTTTGAAGCAGTAAAACCTTTAAGAGTTGTCAAGATTTTATATAAGGTAACTGGATCAGCCATTCTAAGGCCTTCTTCATCTGAGAAAATCCTTGGATAATCCCTAATAATTGTCATTTGATTGGAGATAGTGATATTTTCCTAAGACTTAAATATATTATGAAAATACCCAATGGATTCATTTTGTAGGCCCTATTGACTTGTGACAATTGATCCATCCTCCTTTGTAATATCCCATATAACATTGGCCTATTTTCTAGAATTTGCATAATTATGAAAAAACTTAGTATTCATGTCTTCTGAAGCAAAGCCGGTTTTCTTTCTCTTTTGATAACAGTTTCCTCCTCTGGTTCAAGAGCGATTTCCTCTTTTCTTTTCTAGTACCAATAGTTTGTCAACCTCCTTCTCAAAACTCCCTGGAAAGTCAGAATATAGAGTGTCTAAATCAATTTCTAATTGCACAAATTCCTCCTTAAAACCAAAGTTTTTCTTTCTTTCCCTTCTAATCACCAAAGACTTAAGAAGTTTGAGTTTTTGAACCAGTGAGTCCATAGGATTTAAAATCTATGTTCCCAACAATACGTTCAAGGCGATCTAGCTAAGGTTAACAAATTTTGGTTCCTCCAACTAGACATAATTGAATTTAAATGGATAACATAATTTTTTCTTTTCTTGTTCCAAATAGGTATCACTGGAATATGATCGGAAATCTTAATATTTCTCATCCAAGATCTATATCTGAGTCATGATAGGGATAAATCCTCATTTATCAAAAATCAATCCAATCTCTTAGCAATGTACTCCTTCCCACCTCTACCATTTCTCTAGGTAGGAAATAGTTTTAATGGCTCGACATCCACCAGACCTTCATCTTGTATCCATTGGCTAAAATATAGATGTAATGGATCAGATCTAGCATGGGGACTCCACACTTCTCTGTTTGAAGTGGTGAAATTTAAGTTGACTCCATAATAAGGTTGTGATCTTTGAGCAACCCAACCCTCTTAATCTCCTCAGAACTTCAATCGTCACTATAAGGGCCATGGTAGTTTACTAGCTTCAGCTTATTTAATCCTTCCAAACCATCCAAGGTATCCTGAGGGGGTCATAAAGAAAATAATTCAACGCTACCGGTTCCAAGAAGATAGCATCCCGCTGATATTCCTAAAGTCCACCCACAAAGTTCCAGAGTAGGAGTAGTTTCAACAAAATATCTCGATTTGATTTCACTGACCATAGTTTCCTAGATGAGTAGTACATCCGGTTTAACAAGTGCTAAGAACCTTTTGAGGGACAAATACTTTGGAGTTCCCCCCACTAGCCTAACATTTAATGTTAATACAATCATTTTTTAACCCTCACCATGGCTTTCTGAGCTCTAAGCACCCGTGTACCACCTACAACCATAAAACTTGTATTAACTTTAGTCTCCTTCTCTTTTCCTAGATTCCTAGCACTTCTAGTTTTGACAGGGGAAAAATCTTTTTCCAGTCCTCCAAAAATATCCCCTTTCAAGATAGTAGCCTCTCCCACCAAACTGCATACAAATACTTTTTTCAATTTCTCATCTAGCATGATCTTTTCTGTGGTCTTAGGAAAAAGTTCTCCTCTCGAGTAGATCGATAGAGGAGATTGGTTGAGTACTTCTTTATAAGTGGGAATAAAATTTATTAAGGAGTCATCTATCTCACTAAGAACAAACGGGTATGTCTATGTGTTAAAACTCAAGAGAAACTAAGGTGTCCTCGGAAACCCTAAAGTTTTTTGGAACCAGTAAAATAGGGAGAGAAATCCCATTCGAAAGTACAGTAGGTCCATATAGAATTAAAGAAGTTCGTTCCTCTAGGATCTCACTGTACTTAGCCCCAGGGTTCATCAAATTGTTTGATAGATAGACCACACTTCCATCTACCTCGCTAATCTCGGACTCCCTAGGCATGGAACTAATAGCACCAGTCATTCTTCCCAACCCCCCCGGGACTGGCAGAAGGTGTCCGCTCAAAAGAGTTAAATTTTCCTCTCCAGTCCCAAAGTTTAAAACATCCATCACTAAGGGAGGGCAATCCTCACTCGAGCGATTAGATGTCACTCCGGGACTAACAATACCCCCTTCCCCCAAAACCACTCTCGATGGAGCCACATGAAACATGTGCAAACCAGTAACCCCTCAGAAGAGGTATCCTGTCTCCTCTCGATACCATCCCTTCCAATACCCTTCCCAAAACCACCGAGGAAGAGCCAATCCCAATGCAAGCATCAAATACCTTCTTCTGTGTCCCCTCCCAGCAAGGCTCCCTAGTTCCCACAATGTTATTTACAGGAGAAGTTGTACACTTGGGCCCTAACAACAAATTAGAGACAGTCCTTGCTTGGGAGGACTCCAAACCAAAATCCCGCATCCAATTTAAGTCACTTATAGATAGAGAGGAAAAAAAATCAGGGTACAAGGTTTTTAACTTACCAATTACTGTGTCACTATCCAATGCCAAAGGGAGCAATGACTCTGTAATGTCTTCAATTTATGTATTCAGAGTAGTTTGATGCATCTCCACCTCCACAACATTATTCGAGTCAAAACAATAAGGTGGCATATACTTTCGAACCCCAGGACAATGATGTCTCAGGTGTCCTGTATCCTTGCAGGATGCACACCTAAACAGAACCCCAATGTAGTCCATCCTTTGCTGGTACACATAGCCATGCCAAACAATATCTAGCTCAGCGGGTAATCCCTGATGCAAGTCAAATTCAACTAACAATGCGCCCTTACTGTCTTGTCACATGTAGTAACTGTGGGTCAATGTGCAAAATTTTTCCAAGAGAGTCACCCATTTCCTTGAAGGCCTCAAGGTTCCAGATAGCTAGCGGACACCCAGGAAACAGTACCCATAAATGAAACAAGATAAAATGATCCTTCTCAAGATTAAAATAATGGGTCCAACGCTTCAGCATGAGGCTTCCATTTTTAACAACCCAAACTCCACTCAAAACCGTCTCAGCGTCCTTCAAAGATTTGAAAAGGAAACAATACCAACCTTTTGCCAGTATAAATACCTCAGGTGTGTATCCCTGCACTGGGCCCCAAAAGTCTTCAACCCAGCTTTGGATGTCTCTGGATGACATCGACCAATAGCTAAACTGGCCCACTAGCGCGGGAAAACGTAATGACTTCCCTCATCCCAATATCCCAACCGAGTGTCAAAGAAGGCTTCCTTTTTTTAACCCTCCAGGCCTTTAAACCATCAAGATTTTTGCCTCCCCCATAGTTCTGTGTAAACCTAATCTAGAAGAGTCAATCGCCTCCGCACAGGGTCCTAAACTCCTTCATACTCCACCCTTAAACACTGAAGGTGTCTTCGACTCTCCCACCATAGTCTCCTCCCTACTACAACCACCCTCCGAAACTTGCAAAGAGAAAAAATTTGAAGACAGTAAAGTATTAGTTTTGTCCCGTGTGACCCCTCCTCCCCTAGGCTTCGGCGCCACCTCCGCTACCCTGTTTAAACCAGACCCACCAGTAACTCTCTCCTCTGGACCTAAATCCGTTTTCCCTAGCACAACACCCTTGCATGCTAAAAAGACCTTTGACCCTCCCACAACTGAATCCTCACTGCAGAAACCTCCCACCAAAGCCCGCAGTGTGGAGGAAGCCAAATGTTTTGTCTCGAGTGTTAGAGCGCATGTATCCTAACCACCATCCTCTTCCCGAGAAAACAGATCATTGATGATCCCGATGGACCTTGTGTCCTGAGATCCTCCTTCCAGCCACCACCTGTACCAAAAGTGGTATGAGAACTTAAATCTGGCTCATGTGTATTTACTTGCGGGTCAGACTGTTTTAAAATCTGACGGTATGCTCTTAGCTCTTCCTTATACATATCATCATGTTGTGGAGACTCACCTGGCTCCACCAATAGTCATCGTCCAGGCCAGATCCGAAGTCCACCTCATTTGTCGCCATTGGTAACGAGTGTCTATCCCGTCAGCCACAACGTTAAATAAGTACTACCCTAGACTAACCTCGTACCCGCCTGGCATCTATCAAGGCCCTCTCCTCTTGAGACCACTGAGGTCCCATCGACTCACCTCTGCAGGCCTCGATAATAATTTCCTGGTTCGCTATCCCATAACATATCAAGTTCATTAAATACAAACAATAAAGAAAATTATCAATAAATTTTCCCTAAAAGTGATATTTTAGAGCATTATCATCATTATTTTTTAATTTTAAAATATATTTTTTTTTTTTTTTTTTTTTTTTTTCCTTAATATTAAATTATATGAAATAATGTAATCTATTTACGTAATTATATTTATAATATATTAACATATATTTATTCTATTATATTAATGATCATAAAGATGAAAATGCATTTATAATTGATAATGTATGTTAATAAATTTATATTATCTTGATGATCTCCATTGGAGATGGACATACTGCCACATAATCTTTGTTTAAAGATAATCTCGAGGCGTCTCAAAAATGGCGCAAGTTTATTCAAGTTACAAGAAATCGTGGAGGTTTGCCAATAAGTGTTGAGTCTATCAAACCTATAATTTTCATCACGGTATTGCAGACTCTATGACCTTTAATTTTCATTCATTAGTTTTTATGTTAGCCCATAAATGAGTTAATAAGTGGACAAAAATGAGTTGTACAATTGAACTATTTGGTGCAAGGTGAGAGAAATACTATTTAATTTATTGCCTTTTTTTTTTTTTTTTTTTTTTTTTTTTTTTAATTGATTAAAATTTATTTTATTTTATTATCCACCACCATAATTACCACAATTAAACTAAATTTCCGTTAGTCAGCCTCTCCTGCGGCCCGCCTCTTGTTTTTTTGTTCTGTCTTTCAATTGCGTGGATTCAATCACATACGGTTTACTTTTTTTTCAAAATTTTACATGCTTACGGTATAAACAAGATTAAATTTGTACATTTTTGTATCACCACCATAATTACCACAATTAAACTAAATTTCCGTTAGTCAGCCTCTCCTCCGCCCCTTGTTTTTTGTTCTGTCTTTCAATTGCGTCGTTCAATCTTCTCTGGTTTTAGCATTGAGTTCGCACATATTTACTATGTATGCCAGAGGAAAAGAGAGGCCATCAACATTGATCTTGGAACCACATACAGCTGCGTAGCAGTATGGCAACAAGATAGAGTTGAAATTATTGTGAATGATCAAGGGAACAGAACCACTCTTTCTGTCGTTGCTTTTACACCTTTTGAGAGACTCGTTGGAGATGGTGCAAAGTATCAGATTGCTACAAATCCCCACAACACCATTTTCGATGTTAAGAGACTGATTGAAAGGTGATTTAGCGATGCATATGTGCAGACTGGCATGATGCTATGGCCCTTCACTGTAGTCTCGGGAGACAATGACAAGCCAGTAATCCAAGTGGATTACAAAGGCCAGAGGAAGGAGTTTGCGGCCGAGGAGATATATTCTATGGTCGTATTGAATATGACCATAGAAGATATCTCCAGTCCACCCATCCGACCCATGACTTTTTGAAGCAGTAAAACCTTTAAGAGTTGTCAAGATTTTATATAAGGTAACTGGATCAGCCATTCTAAGGCCTTCTTCATCTGAGAAAATCCTTGGATAATCCCTAATAATTGTCATTTGATTGGAGATAGTGAGGTTTTTCCTAAGCCTTGAAGATATGTTGAAAATATCCAATGGCTTCCTTTTTTATTGGGCTTGTGACCACTAATCCGTCCTCCTGGTAATATCCATATAACATTGTCTGGCCTGCCAAATTTGCATAAACGTGAAAAAACTTAGTATTCGTAATGTACGGTAAGCCAGTTTATCTTTCTCTTTTGTCTCCAAGTTTCCTCCTCATGGCTTAGTAAAACCAATTTCCTCTTTCCTTTTTCTAGTACCAATAATTTATCACCCTCCTTCTCAAAACCCCTGGGAAAATCAGAATAAAGAGTGTCTAAATCAATTTCTAATTGCACCAATTCCTCCTTCGCCAAGAGTTTTTTCTTTCTTTTCCCTTCTAATCACCAAAGACTTAAGAAGTTTGAGTTTTTGAACCAGTGAGTCCATAGGATTTAAAATCTCTGTCCCCAACAACCCGTTCCAAGACGATCTCGCTAAGTTAACAAAATCACGGTTCCTCACAACTGGAAATGATTGAATTTAAATGGATAACATAATTTTTTCTTTTCTTGTTCCAAATGTAGTATCACTGGAATATGATCGGAAATCTTAATATTTCTCATCCAAGATCTATATCTGAGTCATGATAGGGATAAATCCTCATTTATTAGAAATTGATCCAATCTCTTAGCAATGTACTCCTTCCCACCTCTACCATTTCTCTAGGTAGGAAATAGTTTTAATGGCTCGACATCCACCAGACCTTCATCTTGTATCCATTGGCTAAAATATAGATGTAATGGATCAGATCTAGCATGGGGACTCCACACTTCTCTGTTTGAAGTGGTGAAATTTAAGTTGACTCCATAATAAGGTTGTGATCTTTGAGCAACCCATCCCTTTTAATCTCCTCCCAGAACTTCAATCTGTCACTATAAGGGCCATAGTAGTTTACTAGCTTCAACCTTTTATTTCCGTCCTTTATAAATAATCCAGAGTATCCCTACAGGGGTCATAAAAGCAGATAATTCAACACTTCTCGGATTCCAAGAAGATAGTAGCCCACTTGATAATCCTAAGGAATCCACCACACTGAAGTTCCAAGTAGGAAGTAGTTTAACAAAAATATCTCTCGATTTGGATTCACTGACCATTGTTTTCTGGATAAGTGGAACATCCGGTTTAACAAGTGCTAAGAACCTTTTGAGGGACAAATACTTTGGAGTGCCCCCCACTAGCCGCTAATTTAATGTTAATACAATCATTTTTTAACCCTCACCATGGCTTTCTGAGCTCTAAGCGCCCGTGTACCACCTACAACCATAAAACTTGTATTAACTTTAGTCTCCTTCTCTTTTCCTAGATTCCTAGCACTTCTAGTTTTGAGTGGGGAAAAATATTTTTCCAGTCCTCCAAAAATGACCCTTTCAAGATAGTAGCCTCTCCCATCGAACTGCATACAAAGACTTTTTTCAATTTCTCATCCAGCGTGATCTTTTCTGTGGTCTTAGGAAAAAGTTCTCCTCTCGAGTAGATCGATAGAGGAGATTGGTTGAAGTACTTCTTTATATGATGGGAATAAAATTTATTAAGGGTATCTATCTCACTAAGAACAAGCGGGTATGTCTGTGTGTTAAAACTCGGAGAAACTAAGGTGTCTCGAGCCCTAAAGTTTTGGAACGGTAAAATAGGAAATGCCATTCAATACCGGTAGGTCCATTTAGAATTAAGGAAGCCTGTTCCTCCAAGACCTCACTATACTTATTCACAGGGTTCATCAAATTGTTTGATAGATAGACCCCGTGTACCACCTACAACCATAAAACTTGTATTAACTTTAGTCTCCTTCTCTTTTCCTAGATTCCTAGCACTTCTAGTTTTGAGTGGGGAAAAATATTTTTCCAGTCCTCCAAAAATGACCCTTTCAAGATAGTAGCCTCTCCCACCAAACTGCATACAAATACTTTTTTCAATTTCTCATCTAGCATGATCTTTTCTGTGGTCTTAGGAAAAAGTTCTCCTCTCGAGTAGATCGATAGAGGAGATTGGTTGAGTACTTCTTTATAAGTGGGAATAAAATTTATTAATGAGTCATCTATCTCACTAAGAACAAACGGGTATGTCTATGTGTTAAAACTCAGAGAAACTAAGGTGTCCTCGGAAACCCTAAAGTTTTTTGGAACCAGTAAAATAGGGAGAGAAATCCCATTCGAAAGTACAGTAGGTCCATATAGAATTAAAGAAGTTCGTTCCTCTAGGATCTCACTGTACTTAGCCCCAGGGTTCATCAAATTGTTTGATAGATAGACCACACTTCCATCTACCTCGCTAATCTCGGACTCCCTAGGCATGGAACTAATAGCACCAGTCATTCTTCCCAACCCCCCCGGGACTGGCAGAAGGTGTCCGCTCAAAAGAGTTAAATTTTCCTCTCCAGTCCCAAAGTTTAAAACATCCATCACTAAGGGAGGGCAATCCTCACTCGAGCGATTAGATGTCACTCCGGGACTAACAATACCCCCTTCCCCCAAAACCACTCTCGATGGAGCCACATGAAACATGTGCAAACCAGTAACCCCCCCTCCCGAAGAGGTATCACCAATCTCCCCTCTCGATACCATCCCTTCCAATACCCTTCCCAAAACCACCGAGGAAGAGCCAATCCCAATGCAAGCATCAAATACCTTCTTCTGTGTCCCCTCCCAGCAAGGCTCCCTAGTTCCCACAATGTTATTTACAGGAGAAGTTGTACACTTGGGCCCTAACAACAAATTAGAGACAGTCCCTGCTTGGGAGGACTCCAAACCAAAATCCCGCATCCAATTTAAGTCACTTATAGATAGAGAGGAAAAAAAATCAGGGTACAAGGTTTTTAACTTACCAATTACTGTGTCACTATCCAATGCCAAAGGGAGCAATGACTCTGTAATGTCTTCAATTTATGTATTCAGAGTAGTTTGATGCATCTCCACCTCCACAACATTATTCGAGTCAAAACAATAAGGTGGCATATACTTTCGAACCCCAGGACAATGATGTCTCAGGTGTCCTGTATCCTTGCAGGATGCACACCTAAACAGAACCCCAATGTAGTCCATCCTTTGCTGGTACACATAGCCATGCCAAACAATATCTAGCTCAGCGGGTAATCCCTGTTGCAAGTCAAATTCAACCAACAATCGCCCCACCCACCTGTCTTGTCCTGCTAGTAACTGTGGGTCAATGTGCAAAATTTTTCCAAGAGAGTCACCCATTTCCTTGAAGGCCTCAAGGTTCCAGAAAGCTAGCGAACACCCAGGCAACAGTACCCATAAATGAAACAAGATAAAATGATCCTTCTCAAGATTAAAATAATGGGTCCAACGCTTCAGCATGAGGCTTCCATTTTTAACAACCCAAACTCCACTCAAAACCGTCTCAGCGTCCTTCAAAGATTTGAAAAGGAAACAATACCAACCTTTTGCCAGTATAAATACCTCAGGTGTGTATCCCTGCACTGGGCCCCAAAAGTCTTCAACCCAGCTTTGGATGTCTCTGGATGACATCGACCAATAGCTAAACTGGCCCACTAGCGCGGGAAAAYGTAATGACTTCCCTCATCCCAATATCCCGTCCAAGTGTCAAAGTAGGCTTCTTTTTTTTAATCGTCCACGCCTTTAAACCACCAAGATTTTTTGCCTCCCCCATAGTTCTGTGTAAACCTAATCTAGAAGAGTCAATCGCCTCCGCACAGGGTCCTAAACTCCTTCATACTCCACCCTTAAACACTGAAGGTGTCTTCGACTCTCCCACCATAGTCTCCTCCCTACTACAACCACCCTCYGAAACTTGCAAAGAGAAAAAATTTGAAGACAGTAAAGTATTAGTTTTGTCCCGTGTGACCCCTCCTCCCCTAGGCTTCGGCGCCACCTCCGCTACCCTGTTTAAACCAGACCCACCAGTAACTCTCTCCTCTGGACCTAAATCCGTTTTCCCTAGCACAACACCCTTGCATGCTAAAAACACCTTTGACCCTCCCACAACTGAATCCTCACTGCAGAAACCTCCCACCAAAGCCCGCAGTGTGGAGGAAGCCAAATGTTTTGTCTCGAGTGTTAGAGCGCATGTATCCTAACCACCATCCTCTTCCCGAGAAAAYAGATCATTGATGATCCCGATGGACCTTGTGTCCTGAGATCCTCCTTCCAGCCACCACCTGTACCAAAAGTGGTATGAGAACTTAAATCTGGCTCATGTGTATTTACTTGCGGGTCAGACTGTTTTAAAATCTGACGGTATGCTCTTAGCTCTTCCTTATACACCTCATCATATTTGTGGAGACTCACCTAGCTCCACCAATAGTCATTGTCTAGGCCAGATCCAGAGTCCACCTTGTTTGTCTCCATTGGTAACGAGTGCCTATTCAGTGAACCACAACGTTAAAGAAGTACTACCCTAGACTGACCCCGTACCCGCTTGTCATCTATCAAGGCCCTCTCCTCTTGAGACCACTGAGGTCCCATCGACTCACCTCTGCAGGCCTCGATAATAATTTCCTGGTTCGCTATCCCATAACATATCAAGTTCATTAAATACAAACAATAAAGAAAATTATCAATAAATTTTCCCTAAAAGTGATATTTTAGAGCATTATCATCATTATTTTTTTAATTTTAAAATATATTATATTAATACATATAAAAAAGGGCGTTATGATTTAATATTAAATTATATCGAAATAAATGTAAATCTATTTCGTAATTATATTTATAATATAATAACATATATTTAATTCTATTATATTAATGATCATAAAGATGAAAATGCATTTATAATTGATAATGTATGTTAATAAATTTATATTATCTTGATGATCTCCATTGGAGATGGACATACTGCCACATAATCTTTGTTTAAAGATAATCTCGAGGCGTCTCAAAAATGGCGCAAGTTTATTCAAGTTACAAGAAATCGTGGAGGTTTGCCAATAAGTGTTGAGTCTATCAAACCTATAATTTTCATCACGGTATTGCAGACTCTATGACCTTTAATTTTCATTCATTAGTTTTTTCTGTTAGCCCATAAATGAGTTAATAAGTGGACAATAAATGAGTTACTGTACAATTGAACTATTTAATTTTTAAAGGTGAAATACTATTTAATTTATTGCCTTTTTTTTTTAATTTTTACATGCTTCTGGTATAAGCAAGATTAAATTTATTTTATTTTGTATCACCACCATAATTACCACAATTAAACTAAATTTCCGTTAGTCAGCCTCTCCTGCGGCCCGCCTCTTGTTTTTTTGTTCTGTCTTTCAATTGCGTCGTTCAATCTGCTCCCCCCCGGTTACTTTTTTAAAATTTTTACATGCTTCTGGTATAAGCAAGATTAAATTTATTTTATTTTGTATCATATGACCTTTAATTTTCATTCATTAGTTTTTCCTCGTAGCCCATTAAATGAGTTAATATGGACACAAATGAGCATCGTGACAATTGAACTATTTAATTTTAAAGGTGAAATACTATTTAATTTATTGCCTTTTTTTTTTTTTTTTTTTTTTTTTTTTTTTTTTTTTTTTAAATTTATTTTATTTTGTATCACCACCATAATTACCACAATTAAACTAAATTGCTAGTCACTTCCCGCCCGGCCTCTTTGTTTTTTGTTCTGCCTTTCAATTGCTGCTCAACTGCCTCGTTACTTTTTAAAAATTTTTATATGCTTCTGGTATAAGCAAGATTAAATTTATTTTATTTTGTATCACCACCATAATTACCACAATTAAACTAAATCGCTAGTCACTCTCCCTTTGTTTTTTTTTGTTCTTTGGCTTTTCACCATGTCAATCGTTTTAGTACTGGAGTTCGGCATATACGCATTATGTACGAGGAAAAGAGAAGGCCATCGGGATTGATCTTGGAACCACATACAACTGCGTAGCAGTATGGCAACAAGATAGAGTTGAAATTATTGTGAATGATCAAGGGAACAGAACCACTCCTTCTGTCGTTGCTTTTACACCTTTTGAGAGACTCGTTGGAGATGGTGCAAAGTATCATATTGCTACTAATCCCCACAACACTGTGTTCGATGTTAAGAGACTCATTAGAAGGAGATTCACCAATGCCTATGTGCAAAAAGACAAGAAACTATGGCCCTTCACTGTAATCTCTGGAGACAATGGCAAGCCACTCATCCAAGTTGAGTACAAAGGCCAGAGGAAGGAGTTTGCGGCCGAGGAGATATCTTCTATGGTCGTATTGAATATGACCATAGAAGATATCTCCAGTCCACCCATCCGACCCATGACTTTTTGAAGCAGTAAAACCTTTAAGAGTTGTCAAGATTTTATATAAGGTAACTGGATCAGCCATTAAAACAATAATGAGTCATATTTACATCAAACAATATTGGGTCCATTACCCAAACCTTTGTGCTACAGGGATTTCTTCAAGGGTTGACATCAATGACAACCAACCTTAATCAACACTAAGGCCTTCTTCATCTGAGAAAATCCTTGGATAAACCCTAATAATTTCCATTTGATTGGAGATAGTGAGGTTTTCCTAAGCCTTGAAGATATGTTGAAAATATCCAATGGCTTCCTTTTGTAGCCCCTGTTGACTTGTGACCACTGATCCATCCTCCTTAGTAATATCCCAGATAACATTGGCTTATTTTCTAGAATTTGCATAAGCATGAAAAAACTTAGTATTCATGTCTTCTGAAGCAAGCCAGTTTATCTTGCTCTTTTGTCTCCAAGTTTCCTCCTCCTGGTTCAAGAGAAACGATTTCCTCTTTTCTTTTTCTAGTACCAATAATTTGTCTACCTCCTTCTCAAAACCCCCCAGAAAGTCAGAATATAGAGTGTCTAAATCAATTTCTAATTGCACCAATTCCTCCTTCGCCAAGAGTTTTTTCTTTCTTTCCCATCTAATCACCAAAGACTTAAGAAGTTTGAGTTTTTGAACCAGTGAGTCCATAGGATTTAAAATCTTTGTCCCCAACAGCCCGTTCCAAGACGATCTCACTAAGTTAACAAAATCTGGTTCCTCCTCCCAGACATAATTGAATTTAAATGGATAACATAATTTTTCCTTTTCTTGTTCAAAATGTAGTATCACTGGAATATGATCGGAAATCTTAATATTGCTCACCCAAGATCTATATCCGAGTCATGATAGGGATAAATCCTCATTTATTAGAAATTGATCCAATCTCTTAGCAATGTACTCCTGCCCACCTCTACCGTTTCTCTAGGTAGGAAGTAGTTTTAAGGCCTCGACATCCACCAGACCTTCATCTTGTATCCATTGGCTAAAATATAAATGTAATGGATTAGATCTAGTGTGGGGGCTCCACACTTCTCTATTTGAAGTGGTGAAATTTAAGTTGACTCCATAATAAGGTTGTGATCTTTGAGCAACCCATCCCTTTTAATCTCCTCCCAGAACTTCAATCTGTCACTATAAGGGCCATATCAGTTTACCAACTTCAACCTTTTATTTAAATCCTTTACCAAACCATCCAAGAGTATCCCTACAAGGGTCATAAAAGCAGAGAAGTCAACACTTCTCGGATTCCAAGAAGATAGCAGCCCGCCTGATAATCTTAAGGAATCCACCCCAAAAAAGTTCCAAGTAGGAAGTAGTTTAACAAAAATCTCTCTCGCTTTGGATTCACTGACCATTGTTTCCTGGATAAGCAGAACATCCGGTTTAACAAGTGCTAAGAACCTTTTGAGGGACAAATACTTTGGAGTGCCCCCCACTAGCCTAACATTTAATGTTACTACAATCATTTTTTAACCCTCACCACGGATTTCTGAGCTCTAAGCACCCATGTACCATCTACAACCATGAAACTTGTATTAACTTTAGTCTCCTTCTCTTTTCCTAGCTTCCTAACACTTCTAGTTTTGAGTGGGGAAAAATATTTTTCTAGTCCTCCAAAAACGACCCTTTCAAGATAGTAGCCTCTCCCATCGAACTGCATACAAAGACTTTTTTCAATTTCTCATCCAGCGTGATCTTTTCTGTGGTCTTAGGAAAAAGTTCTCCTCCCAAGTAGATCGACAGAGGAGATCGGTTGAGTACTTCTTTATAAGTGGGAATAAAATTTATTAAGGAGTCATCTATCTCACTAAGAACAAACGGGTCTTTCTGTGTGTTAACACTCAGGGAAACTAAGGTGTCCTCGGAAACCCCAAATTTTTTTGGAACCAGTAAAATAGGGAGAGAAATCCCATTCGAAAGTACAGTAGGTCCATCTAGAATTAAAGAAGCTCGTTCCTCTAGGATCTCACTGTACTTAGCCCCAGGGTTCATCAAATTATTTGATAGACAGGCCACACTTCCATCTACCTCACTAATCCCAGACTCCCTAGGCATGGAATTAATAGCACCAGTCATTCTTCCCAACCCCCCCCAGGACTGGCAAAAGGTGTCCGCTCAAAAGAGTTAAATTTTCCTCCTCAGTCCCGAAGTTTAAAACATCCATCACTAAGGGAGGACAATCCTCACCCAAGCGATTAGATGTCACTCTAGGACTAACAGTACCCCCTTCCCCAAAAACCACTCTCGTCAAAGCCACAGGAAACATGCGCAAACCAGTAACCCCCCCTCATGAAGAGGTATCACCAATCTCCCCTCCCGATACCATCCCTTCCAATACCCTTCCCAAAACCACCAAGGAAGAGCCAATCCCAATACAAGCATCAAATACCTTCTTCTGTGTCCCCTCCCAGCAAGGCTCCCTAGTTCCCACAATGTTATTTACAGGAGAAGTTGTACACTCGGGCCCTAACAACAAATTAGAGACAGTCCTTGCTTGGGAGGACTCCAAACCAAAATCCCGCATCCAATTTAAGTCACTTATAGACAGAGAGGGAAAAAACCAGGGCACAAGGTTTTTAACTTACCAATTACTGTGTCACTATCCAATGCCAAAGGGAGCAAGGACTCTGTAATGTCTTCAATTTAAGTATTTGGAGAAGTTTGCGGCATCTCCACCTCCACAACATTATCCGAGTCAAAACAGTAAAGTGGCATATACTTTCGAACCCCAGGACAATGATGTCTCAGGTGTCCCGTATCCTTGCAGGACGCACACCTAAACGGAACCCCAATGTAGTCCATCCTTTGCTGGCACACATAGCCACGTCAAACAATATCTAGCTCAGCAAGTAAACCCTGTTGCAAGTCAAATTCAACAAATAATCACCCCACCCGTCTGTCTTGTCCTGCTAGTAATTGTGGGTCAACGTGCAAAAATTTTCCAACAGAGTCACCCATTGCCTTGAAGGCCTCAAGGTTCCAGAAAGCTAGCGAACACCCTGGAAACAATACCCATAAATGATGGAAGAGAAAATGATCCTTCTCGGGATTAAAATAATGGGTCCAACGCTTCAGCATGAGGCTTCCATTTTTAACAACCCAAACTCCACTCAAAATTGTCTCAGCGTCCTTCGGATATTTGAAAAGGAAACAATACCAACCTTTTACCAGTATAAATACCTCAGGTGTGTATCCCTGCACTGGGCCCCAAGAGTCTTCAACCCATCTTTGGATGTCTCTGGACGACATCAACCAATAGCTAAACCGACCCACTAACGCACGCAGGGAAAAAGTGATGACTTCCCTCATCCCAATATCTCGTCCAAGTGTCAAAGTAGGCTTCTTTTTTTTACCCTCCACGCCTTTAAACCACCAAGATTGTTTTCCTCCCCCATAGTTCTGTGTAAACTTAATCCAGTAGAGTCAATCGCCTCCGCGCAGGTTCCTAAACTCCTTGATACTCCACCCTTAAACATTGAAGGTGTCTTCGACTCTCCCACCATAGTCTCCTCCCTACTACAACCACCCTCTGAAACCTGCAGAGAAAAAAACTTTGAAGGCAGTAAAGTATTAGTTTTGTCCCGTGTGACCCCTCCTCCCCTAAGCTTCGGCACCACCTCTGCTGCCCTATTTAAACCAGACCCAACAGTAACTCTCTCCACCAGACCTAAATCCATTTTCCCTGGCACACCACCCTTGCCTACTAAAAGCACCTTCGACCCTCCCACAACTGAATCCTCACTACGGAAACCTCCCACCGAAGCCCGCAGTGTGGGGGAAGCCAAATGTTTTGTCTCGAGTGTTAGAGCACATGTATCCCAACCACCATCCGCTTCCCAAGAAAACAGATCATTGATGATCCCGATGGACCTTGTGTCCTGCGATCCTCCTTCTAGTCGCCACCTGTACCAAAAGTGGTACGAGAACTTAAATTTGGCTCATGTGTATTTACTTGCGGGTCAGACCATTTTAAAATCTGACGGTATTCTCTTAGCTCTTCCTTATACACCTCATCATATTTGTGGAGATTCACCTGGCTCCACCAATAGTCATCGTCCAGGCCAGATCCGAAGTCCACCTCATTTGTCGCCATTGGTAACGAGTGTCTATCCCGTCAGCCACAACGTTAAATAAGTACTACCCTAGACTAACCTCGTACCCGCCTGGCATCTATCAAGGCCCTCTCCTCCCGAGACCACCGAGGTCCCATCGACCTGCCTGTGAAGGCCTCGATAGTAATGGTGTGGTTTTCTATCCCATACCTAACATATCAAGTTCATTAAATACAAACAATAAAGAAAATTATCAATAAATTTTCCCTAAACGTGATATTTTAGAGCATTATCATCATTATTTTTTTAATTTTAAAATATATTATATTAATACATATAAAAAAGGGCATTATGATTTAATATTAAATTATATCGAAATAAATATAAATCTATTTCATAATTATATTTATAATATAATAACATATATTTAATTTTATTATATTAATGATCATAACGACGAAAATGCATTTATAATTGATAATGAATGTTAATAAATTTATATTATCTTGATGATCTCCATTGGAGATGGACATACTACCACATAAGCTTTGTTTAAAGATAATCTCAAGGCATCTCAAAAATCACGCAATTTTATTCAAGTTACAAGAAATCGTGGAGGTTTGCCAATAAGTGCTTAGTCTATCAAACCTATAATTTTCATCATGGTATTGCAAACTCTATGACATTTAATTTTCATTCATTAGTTTTTATGTTAGCCCATAAATGAGTTAATAAGTGGACAATAAATGAGTTACTGTACAATTGAACTATTTAATTTTTAAAGGTGAAATACTATTTAATTTATTGCTTTTTTTTTCTTTTTTTTTTTACATGCTTCTGGTATAAGCAAGATCAAATTTATTTTATTTTATATCACCACCATAATTACCACAATTAAACTAAATTTTCATTAGTGGGCCTCTCCTGCGGCCTGCCTCTTGTTTTTCTCTTCTGTCTTTCAATTGCGTCATTCAATCTGCTCCCCCCCGGTTACCAAGTTCATAAGTTATTTATTTGGTGAGAATTGGGAACTTCTCTGGTTTTAGCATTGAGTTCGCACATATTTACTATGTATGCCAGAGGAAAAGAGAAGGCCATCGGGATTGATCTTGGAACCACATACAGCTGCGTAGCAGTATGGCAACAAGACAGAGTTGAAATTATTGTGAATGATCAAGGGAATAGAACCACTCCTTTCGTCGTTGCTTTTACACCTTCTGAGAGACTCGTTGGAGATGGTGCAAAGTATCAAATTGCTACTAATCCCCACAACACTGTGTTCGATGTTAAGAGACTCATTGGAAGGCGATTCACCGATGCCTATGTGCAAAAAGACAAGAAACTATGGCCCTTCACTGTAGTCTCGGGAGACAATGACAAGCCAGTAATCCAAGTGGATTACAAAGGCCAAAGGAAGGAGTTTGCGGCCAAGGAGATATCTTCTATGGTCGTATTGAAGATGAAGATGATAGTGGAAACATATCTCACATATGATGTCAAGAATGTTATCATCACAGTGCCCGCCTATTTTAGCGATTCTCAGCGGAAGGCCACTAAAGATGTCGCTATCATTGCGGGTCTTAATGTCATGAAAATTATTAATGAACCCATAGCTGTAGCTACAGCTTACGGGTTTTCTACAAAATGCATTGAAAAGAAAACAATCCTGATTTTTGACCTGGGTGGAGGTACCTTCGGCGTCTCCGTTCTTACTGTTGAGAGTGGTAAATTTGAGGTGAAGGTTGTTGGAGGGAATATGCATTTGGGAGGGGAAGATTTTGACAATAGGATGCTCAATTACTGTCTCCAACAGTTCAAGAGAAGAAACAAAAAAGATTTGACCACAAGTGCAAAAGCCCTTCGGAGACTCCGCTCAAAATGCGAGAAAGAAAAAGGAAGTCTTTCTTCTGCTGTGGATACTGTGATTGATATCGACTCTCTCTACGAAGGAATAGATTTGCATATAAATATTAGTAGAGCCAAGGTTGAGGAGCTCAATGTTGATTTGTTTAAAATCTGCATGCAAATCGTTGAGCAATGTCTGGAAGATGCCAAGATGAGAAAAGAGTGAATTGACGAAGTTATCTTGGTTGGAGGCTCCACCCGCATTCCAAAGGTGCAGGAACTCCTCCGAGAATTCTTCGATGGAAAGCAACTTTGCAAAAGTATAAATCCCGATGAAGCTGTTACATACGGTGTTGCACTTCAGGCGGCGACCTTGAACAATGAAGGCATCCAGCTAGTTCTTCTGGACGTCACGCCTTTGAGTCTTGGGATTGAAACTCACATGGGTGTCATGTCTGTAGTTGTTCCCAGAAATACTCCCATTCCCATTAAAAGGGAGGATTCTTTTTAAATTTTTAGACCCCAACCTAGTTTTAGTCTCGCTGATTTTTCAGCCAATGTTCAATGCCCAAACCCAGTTTTATATCAGCAATTAAATACACAGCAGAAAATTATTTCAGAACTGAAACATGAGGATTTTGAACTTTGTTTTTAACGCAGAAATAAAATATCAGCAGCATATAAAACTCAGAAAATTAATGACACAAAAATTTTTGGTCTAACATCGACCCTGGAAAAACCCACAAGGGGAAAACTAGTGAGAGAGGGATTTTTATTATTTATGGGCTTCTGAGAAATTCTTTTACAGCAAATTCATCTTCAGAAATTTTACAAACTTATCTGGACATTCCCGTTGTTTGCTCCTTGATTTCTGAACCAGAAATCGGTACAACTGTACGACTGTCACAGGATTAAATGTTGTACAGACTGTCCTCATTTTGCATGCCAAATCTCTACTGCAAATGTACGGAAAACACAACAATAAACTGTCTTAAAAAATGTGCCACTACCCTTGAAAAATGCACCCAGAATTTATGATAGTACAGCCCCTTGAATTCTGTGTAAGTCCATACGAACTGTACGGATTTTCTTTGCCCAAAAAATCATGCCTAGCACCTTCCTCGATTTTTGTGCCTGAAAAGCACTGTACGACAGCCTTGGAATGAGTGCCAATACTCTCAGAATAACTTGCTGTTGTCTCCCTCAAAAACTGTGCACATTAATGGTTGTACGGCCTCTTCAAATATGTACTGTACGGCCTATTCGTCTTTGTTGTTTACTGCCTTGGAAAGCATGCCCTAGCTCTCAGAAATGGTTGCTCTCTTGCTGCTCGAAATTTCTCTCTCTCTTTCTCTCTCAAAAAAAATAATTCAACTACCCAAGAATGGGTGCGTCCCTCTACCCTAATCGACCTCATGAGGTAGGTGAGGAGTCTCTCTAATCCAATGGATGAGATTAGATTAGATGAGTGGTTGAGATCAGATGTCTCTTCACTCACCCTCACTTTAGTCATAAAGTCACCTTTTAATTTGCATCTCACAAATTAAATGACTAGAGCCCACATTAGGCACTTTCTCACCCCTTAGGCACCTAGGGAAGGGAAACACTTGTCTTGGTACTTTATTTAATTAAAAATATAACACTCCCTCATACCAAAGAAAGTGTTACTCACCACTCCAAGCTTGTCCCTGAAAAATACAAACTTTCCTCTGCCCAATGCCTTGGTGAGTATGTCTGCAACCTGCTCCTCTGTAGATATGTAATGTAGCTCCACAACTCCTCTCTGAACATAATCAGGGATGAAGTGATAACGAATCTCGATATGCTTACACCAGTCATGAAAAATTGGATTCTCTGAGAGTTTAATGCAACTCTGATTATCAAAGTAAATCACAGTAGGCCTCAGCTGCACACCGAACAATCCCATCAGCATCTTGCGAAGCCAAAGGGCCTCACAACTGGCCTGACTGGCTACCATATACTCAGCCTCTGCAGAACTCAAAGCCACTGACTTTTATTTCTGAATGAACCAAGACACAACTGCTGCTCCCAATCCAAAACAACACCCTGAAGTGTTTTTCTTGTCACTGACACATCCTGCCTAATCCGAGTCTGTATAGCCAACCAGATGAACTCCATCTCCTCTCTGATAGTCCAGACCATAATTTACCGTACCACAAAGATACCTGAGCAC
>SNQJ01S0004714.1:171123-192234 GCA_010110895.2 Picea sitchensis | reverse complement strand
TTTCATTTCATACTACCATTGGTCGGAATTAACATGAATGCAACAAACTTCTCTTTCGGAAAGGTCTTGGTCTTTATTCAATGCATCTTCATGTACTTCATCTCTTGCTGATTCAACAACTAGTTTAATTTTAGTAGGTTTGATTTCTAGGTCATATTCTTGTAAGATTGTTATCCAATTAGTTCTTTTCTCTCACATATCCTTCTGCACCAAGAGATTTATTATAGTAGGATAAGGGACATTGACCTTAGTCTTTGATTTGATCAAGTAAGGCCTTAAGTGTTTTACAAATTTGAATACATCATAGGCCTATTTGTACACTTCTGGGTAATTCAATTATGCTCCATGTAAACTTGAACTCATAAAAGCCATGTAAAATTTGTCTTCATCTTGGTTATTTTGAGTTAGAACATCTGTAAATGCAATGTTTGAAGCAAACGTGTAGAGAATAAACCCTCGACTAAAGTCTGGACTCAAAAGTGCAGGGGCTTGTGCTATTTCCGTTTTTATTTTGTCTCTAGGATCTTATTCCTTAGGTCCCCATTTGAATTCTGTATTCTTTTTAATCATGTCTTGAAGGGGTTTCACTGTCTCAACAAAGCCAAGGATAAATCTTCTCACAAAATTAATTTTCCCAAGGAAAGACTGCATTGAGTTTTTGTTATGGGGGGAGGAATTTTAGCGATAGCTTAAGTCCTTTCAGATTCAATTTTCATACCATGCTTGGAAACTATGAATCCTAATAGTATACCTTCATCAACTACAAAAACATTTTTTTTGGGATTGAGCTATATGCCATACCTCCTGCACATGTTGGACACTATTCTCGAATGGGTTATATGGTATTTCTTATTTTTGGAGAATATAGTAACATCATCTAGATACAACACAACACACTCTCCAATAAGGCCTCTGAAAGCGATATGCATTTCTCTTTGGAAGGTTTCCCCAACATTGATGAGGTCGAATGGCATTTTCCTATATGCATAGGTTCCCCATTTGGTTCGGAAAGGAATTTCAATTGGTTGTCACGAGACACTAGAACTTGGTTGTAACTAGAAAATCCATCTAGTAATGAGAGCATTCTGGAACCCGATACACATTGTAATATTTACTCCATAGGGGACAGTAGATAGTTTTCCTTCTTAGAGGCTCTGTTTAGGTTCCTGAAATCAATTGAAAGCCTTATATCTCAATTATTTTTCCTGATTGGTACCTGGTTATAAATCCACTAAGTATGTCTGATTGGGAAAATAATCTTAGTAGCTAACAACTTGTTCAATTCCTCTTGGACTTGTGGCTCAAGGCTGGGATGCATCTTTCTCAGCTTTTGTTGAAAAGGATTTGTTTGAGGCTTCAATGGAATGATGTGTTGTATAATATTGGTGTCATATGTTTTAAGGTATTCATACATCCACGAAAAGATATCTTTGTATTCCTCAAATAGTTTGATGTAAGCTTGTCTTTCATTGGGAGAACAATTCTTTCCCATATTGATATTTTGAGGTGTGGTGCTTGTTCCCAGATTTACTACTTCAAACTGGATTGATGAGTTGTTGGTTTTACAGTTTGTTGTCTTCTTGAACTTATCCTAGAGATCATAAAGTTTCTCCATCCTCACCACATTCTTGGGGATGTTGTTGGCTGAACTAGATTGATTTCTTTGCTGGTCTTGATTAGTAGCATGGAATTTCACCATTTTATCATGTTGACCTTCATCTATGACATAGTCCTTGAATGTTTCTTTGAGGTGTACAAAGCTAATGATCTGGTGGTCAACATCCAAGACTCTCCAACTAGTTCTATTTTCAGGGACTGATGGCCTGTACAAAAGTTAAACATAAAAAGTATCAGACATTAGTCCATATAATGGTATTAATCAAGATGCAACATTAGCCAGTAAGTCAAAATCACAGTTCAACGAATGAGGAATAGGACTGATATTAAATGCATCAAAAAGTTGAATTAGTTCCCATACCTCTTGATGATAATGTTTAAGATGACTTGAAAGATAATGGATGGTACTCCTTACTTGTCTTATGATAATTTCAAAATCACCAAATACCTTAATTTTCTTTGCTTTCAGGTCTACTACCTTTTTCAATCCTTGTAGCAAAGCTTCGTATTCGAAAATATTATTGGTGCATTGGAATTATAGGCTGCATGCAATTAATGTTTTATGTCCTTTAGGATCTTTGAGTATGCATCCAACACTTGCACCTTCTAGAGACTTGGATCCATAAAAAAATAGCGTCCGCATATTAGGATCTTCTTTTTTTGGTTCAACAACTAATTTTAATTTTTAATTTTTTTTTTTTGAATTATTGGGGTTAATAGAGTTAGTAAGTATTTCTAATTTATCTTTGGAGATGATGTTAGACTGTACACTACAAGTAATGTTAGTCTGATATGATATACTACAATTTGGCTCAATAATCTGAGTGCAATGAAGGATTTTGGATTGTGCGTTTGATTCCACAAAAGAATATGTTTTAGATGTGTAGTTCCCCAAAAATGTGTCATATGAATAATTGCCCAAAAATGAATTTTTAAACATCATAGGTTCATTTGGGTCATTCAAATCAGAAACCACATGCTTCATATACCTTTCTCTATCAATTATGATCTTATTAAGTTTTCCATTGAAAGAAAGCCATAAATGTGACCAGTCAATAGCAAAATATCCATTCAACATACCAGACCAGTCTTTACTAAAAAACATGCCATAATTATCAGGTATGTCTACCATAATGATATCAATAGTTTGATGAATTTTAGGATTAACATACATTCCGATTAAAACATTCTTTAGTTCCCCAATTACTTTGAATCGAGTTCTATCTAACTAAATAATATGAATATCATATGCCTCCGACTTGACATTAAGCTTCTCACATACTTTAAGGGGAATTACATTAGACGAATCTCTTGAGTCTACCATGCAATTATGGAAATTCCTGTTAAATATTTCAAAACTAATTAGGAAAGGTGGGGTATTAGATCTTGAAATTTGTCTAGTTAAGGATGCATTTGTGGTCACTTGAATCTTGGATGAGGTATCATTGTTGGATGGACTCATTTTGGTGGTTTTTTTCTTTGTCCCTGCATTAACTTTTTTGGTGTCAGTGTTGGATGGAATCAGATTCCAATTTTCCCGGGGAAACGTATGAAGCACTTGGCTTAGGTGTTTGACTGGTTTCTTTGAGGTTGGAGGGTGCTGTTTTAGGAATATTGGGAGCAATCGTGTTTGTAGGAGATGAGGTTTTCTCGGTACTATAAGTGGTAGTTGTAGGAGGATTGGAAGAGTTTGGAGTGTTAGATGGAGAGTTCTTGCTCGCAGTTTTGGTAGTTACAACGTTTTGGGATAGGTGTATTTCTTCAGTTTCTTCTTCCTCTCCACCACAAGCGATATCCAAAAAATAATTCAATTGTTGTTCTTTAGTTCCTTGAGACTCCTGAGACTGTTCTTGTTATTCATGATTTTCCTCTCCTTCATCCTTGACCTCCGTCATATTTTCTGTTGACCAAATTTGTAAGGATTGAATAATATCTTCCATGTTAATTCCATCTACCTAAGAAGGGTTGGTTTTATTGGTTGGAGGAGTACTCTTATCTTTATTGGGAGGAAATCTAAAAAAATTCTTCGAGCTTGAAGACCCTTCTCCACCATTCTTCTTCAAATCTATCAGCTCATTGGAGAATTTTTTAACAATTCTCTTGAGAGCTTCCATATCCATGGAATTTGAATTCTTCTTCTCTTCTAAGGGTTTGGAAACAATCGCTTTGGATTTACCCTTTTCTTTAGATGATTCTGCCCCATGATTCCCTTTTAAACTCAGCATATTATTTTCAACTTTAAGTGCTTCCTAGAAGGCTTCTTCAAGGGTGGATTTCTTAACATTCTCAACAAACATCGCCATGGAAATGGGAAAACTAGAGGTATAGAATTCAATGGAAACATCTTCAACAAGTTTAGAGGCTCGTGTGATTCATTTCAAAGGGTAAGAAATCATTGATTGTAATAATTGAATAATTCATTAGAATCCATTTTAACCCTTGACAGTTCTAGAACTAAAGTTGTTGGAGTCTTATTTTCCCCAAATTTCCTAAGAAAAATAGTTTCAAAAGTCCTCCAGCTAGTAATGGAGGATTCCTCTAAAGAGAAGAACCACATTGAAGCTCTATTCTCAAATGTAAGGGGAACAACCAACAAACAACATCTTCGTGCTGAATTCTTTGGAGTCTTACATAAAGTAAGAATTTCTTAACATGGTCTTCAACCAAATCTTTTCTATCAGGGTCAAACTTTGGAAGAAATTTCTCCGGATGTTTGGGCATATCATGCAGAATACTAGGTATGACTATTGTATCAAGAACCAACCAAGGCTGATAGGGAGGGGGATTTAGATTCACATTAGCTATGACAATATTTGGAAGTTGATACAATATTATCTGAAGTGGGTTGTTTTTTGGTTCACTCTCATGTTCTTCTTACTCATCGGGGTATTCTTCCGACTTGTTTCTTGGTGTATAAGGTGGGATTACAAGGGAGAGGGGGGTCTATCTCCGACACCACCAATTAGAAAGTAGAATTCAAGTTCAAAATCAGAAGTCTCGAAAAAGTCTAATGTATCTTGAGGTAGGTGATATTCATGGGTTCCAACAACAAATTTTATTGATATGTGAAAGGGTTGATAAAGAATGGGTCTTCGCTACGAGGGTTCTCTTGAAGTTGATGTACTGAATAGTCAATGGGAGGATGACCTGTATGTCTACTCCATTTCCTAGTTAGGACATAGTCTCCACACTCTTGGGACCGCCTTAGAATGGTATCAATATATGGGAGGGTTAATATGCAGGGTTGCGGTGAAGAAAATGTAGATTCAGGAAGAGTGGAAGCACACTGGATATTGGTCTGAGATGGTGTGTTCACAATATATGATGGGGGAAGAGAAGCGTTCTCAGAATGAAATTGATGGGAATCACTGGACAAGGAAGTATTTACTTGCATAATAGAATGTGAAGGGTTTGTGCTTTTATTTGCAACCATTCAGTTATATGACCCTCCTTCTAGTGCCATTTCTTTTGATGGACCAGAATGACCTGTTCAAGAAGATAAGGGAAAATGCCCGATGGAAGGTCCCAATTATACCCACTCTCGTTTGGAGTAGCATTTCTGACCAGATTGTTGTCCTGGTTACCAATCTAAGAAACTAACTATTTAAATATGAATTTGAGAATCGAAGGTTCGCAGATGAATTAAAATCTAAAATTAAACTAAAATGATGCTAACTGAAGCTAATCTAAGATGCAGTTATACACTAAAATAAACCTCTCTTGATTAAGAGCTAGATAATTAATATTAAACATAGACAAGAAATATATCATCTGAATAAGAAATAGTTCATACATATAAGTGATGAATAAAACTGTAATGCAATTAAACAAGTTAACAAAAAATTGTGCCCAGGTTTAATAACATTGTGACTATGTTTAATAAAGAAAATAAGCGATAATCCATTCTTGAGAGAAAACTGTAGAAATAGTTCACACAAATAAACTCATAAGACATAGATAAGCAGTAAATTCATTAAGAAAAATCTCAACCACATTCACTAGAATCACTAGTCTCCAAAATGCCTCTTTCTCTTTATTCATTTGAAAGTAGTAATACTCTCTGAATTCAAAAGCACAAAAGTCCTATATTCTTTACATTCAACTATTTTATAGAATACAAAGAGGATATTTTTGTATTCTTCTAACTGCCAAACAATTAGAGGAATGAAGCGACGCTTCATTCTCTTTCTCAATTAAGATTTTACAATTATTATGAGACTATGATTTTTCTGCAAAATTAAGTTACAATGAGATAATCAAGTGGGCCTTGGCGGTTGAAACTTTGTGTCTATGAATATTTTCCATGTCTTTAAGTCCTTGAGTACATCATCCACTCGGCATAGCTGTGTCCTTTCCAGGTTTGTTTAGCTGTTGCAAATGGAATAATAATTTTTTTCTTCAAATTTTGCTCAACACGTTGCATGAAATCTTTAGTTAGCGAAATTAACCTGGAAATATGTATTAACCTTTCCTCTATAAATTCCATGCTAATTTCATTGATTACTTCAATGGAATTCATGCTGATATTTCTCTTGATTTCCACATCTTCGACCATTGTTTGAGTCGATGATGAATTTTCTAAATCCCTTAGGGGGTCCATCCTGAACTGTGCGAGTAGGTTGTTGGAAGACTCTCACAATTCTTTTCTTGTTGTACCGAGTCACTCTTGGGTGTTCTTGATATCTATGATCATTTCCATCCTTGCATTTAACATTCAGAGATCTCATGTTCTCTTCTTATCTAAATATGTAGGCAGGGTCTCGGGGGAGTTTTGATGAATATCCTGCCATTCTATGACCCTGCTATAGGCCTCTTGGGATTTTTGATATTTTTCACTTGCATACATAATTTCACTTGATCATATTTGTACTTCAGTGTTTTATTGAGTGCAAAGAAGAATTTCTTTTGCAAGTCCCAAATTTCTTCATTCATTTTGATGGCCTCTTCTCTGATTATTTCTACGGCTACAATTTTTGTCTTACTTTCTTCCACAGTCTTCTCTAGAAGTTGATTATCTTGTTGCAGTTTCCTAACTTGATCTTCAATTTTGTCATTGTATTTGTTGATATCAATCTGTTCACCTTTGAGTCTAGATACCTCTTGAAAATGTATGATTATGATCTTTTCTATATCATCTTGATGTGTCTTTTGATTAATCTTGATCCGTTTCTCAAACTTTGCAGTCGAGGTGGTTTTGTAGCTCCATAAATCCTAACATATGTATAGTATTTGGTCATGTACCAATCCCATATCCCTTTTAAAGCTGTAGTGGCACTAGGAGATATTTGGTGAGGGTGAAACCCAAAAATAATTTTGTGTAAGGGGGCCATAAAATAATCACAGATATCATAAAGATGGTTCTTGTAGTTCGCTTCCCATAACTGACACCAATATTCATGAATTAGGGCTTTGCTCGAATCTCAAACCCAATTAAAAGCAGGAAATATGTGTGCTACACAAACTGCATCTATGAGATAAGTTTTCATATAAAACCCAGGGTTTTTCATACCTGTATATTCCCAAACTCAAGCTAATATGTTCAATGATAAAATATTGTCCCAATTGAATGCTTTCCTAGTTTTGACTACCGTATAGGACATCATAAACCATTCCATTCTAAAATGGGTGTTGGTTTCTTCTCTATAGAGTCTGCATATCATTGCATTCAAAATCTTGTAGGGATCTTTCAGGTAGAGAGAGAGCACATTTCATTCTCCTCATTTTATTGGCCATTCTTCATCCACAAACCAATCTTGCATCAATGTCTTGAAGTCCTTGTGATCTATCCCGAATTTTTCTAAGAAGGATTCATCCAGGGCAACAATAGGTTCAAGAGTTTTATTTCGGATCCTAAGGTCCTCTGCTACAAGAGACGCAATAGGTGCATTGGCAGAATTGACTATCATTCTGGTCTCTTTCTATTTGTGCATGAAGCACCATCTCTCAACGTCATTATAAGGGAAGAGGCTCGGGCGAGCTGCAACAATATACATCCCGCTAAGTTTGATATTCTTGTATTCTTCAATTTCCTCGTCCTCGATCAAATACTTATCACCACAAAACATTTCATATATCTCTTGACATGTCAGATACTATTCTCTACCATAGTGGTTGTTTGTATTTATAATGTTGAAGGATTATGTTCTTGGAACATTAACAGGACCGACAACGGCTTGGCCCTTTGTTATATAGGTCTACATTGTGGATAATATTTTGCCTCCATAAATAGTCATTCAAAATAAAATCACTTGTTTGATTTAAATGTAGACAAGAACAAATTTCTAACTTATTCAATGTATACATGCTAGCCTAAGAAGAAAACCCACAACAAAACTTCCTCAGTTCTTCTCCTTAAAGGAGATTGCTCACCTCTTAGTATTTTTCATGATTGGGTTTATGCTTATTATGTGTTTCCAATATTGTTCTATTATTAATTCCCGCTCAGACAATAGAGCAATAAATCTCATTTGTGATACAACTAAGACTAGGTCAGAGGTGTACTGTTTTTCATTAATTTTTTTCTTGAGGTGATCAATTATGTATGCCACAATGTACATTAGAAATGATGGGTTTAGGAGGGAAAATCCACTGTTGAGAAAATTAATTGGGAAAGGTCATTCAAAGAGGAAAATTTCTCGACCTTTTCATCATCAACAATTGAAAAATAATTCGTGCATCCTCTCCATATCATCCTCCTCCTCCGACGATATTGTTCAAGTAAAATAGATCAGTAAGATATTGCCACGTACCCACATATGGTTGTTTTATACCATTTTCAAAAGCTTGTGGAAAGTTGGGACCTGATTGGTCCCCGCGATGGGTTTAAGACCAATCATATATTGACATTTTATCACTTAACCACAAGGCCGTTATCGTTGCCGGGATATTTTATTTGCAAGTAAAGCTCGCACAGTAATTTCCCCGACGACGACATTATAAAGGCGTCGTCATCAGGATTTCGGTTTTGAGCATGTTGATGGGTGGAGGCTAAAGTGACGACGAGGAGGTAAAGGATAAGATTAAATGAATCAACCATGTATGAGATGAAGTTTTGAAGTTTTCAGTGGTTCCCTTGGCCTACTTTTGGATTTCGCTCGATAGTGTAGGAGTGGTTTGGAAAGACAAACCTAAATATTAGTGAAGAGAACCTATTCTCCATTTTCGATGACCATATGAAAACAATAAGCTCATAAGTGTATAAATAGTCAGGTAGGTAAATAGTAGTGTCTTGCCAAAATTTTAGTAGTTTGAGTCCCCACCAAAACTAATGGTTTTGGTGGGGCTGTTGTGTTCTCAAAAAACTTTCTCATTAACTGATTTGCCTTGAAATCAGGGTCGAGGAAAATAATTTGAATATCAAATATCATGATCAAGGAGATTTGGGTCAGCTTTATCATGATGAACCCCTCTCTAAGTTTCCTCACTCTTTCCTTCAGTGGTATCATGGCCAATACTTTCAAGGATACTCCCCATAGTCAGCTGGTTAGCATTTTAAATCAAACAATAATACATTTACAATGTTTTTATGCCATTGCATGGACACCATAATTCATGATCAATTACACATAATCCTAGGTTTAGAAGGGGGGTGTTACAATCCCATCCCCTTCAAAGGAACACCGTCCTTGATGTTCTTTCTCGGTAACACCTGCCATACCTTCTTCTTTCAACTACCTCAACAATGTTGTTCCTCTTCTTGGTCTGGTCCCTTCCCAGACTCTTGGCATTTAGCACATGCCTACAACAATTTCAAATAAGAAGAATGTTAATTCACAATTTCATGCATAAACATTTATTGTTGTTCATAATTAAGGAGGAATAATTTTACATATCAACACAATACTTATCTGTGCATTTCATGGATCCACGTCCACATGGTTGCCATATTTTCTCGACTCATTGTTTCCCCTTGACGCACCCATTGTGTGCATGATCCCAATCAACACTCTACAAGAGTAATCTAAGTCTCCTCTTACTTATGGTCGCTCACCCTCTAGGCCCAGGCTCAGTCATCCCCTTCTCTACTATACAATCCCTCGAGCGATCCATCTTACCTTGCTAAGGATTTCTCACACAAGAAGAGTTTTAGAGACTTCATTGAATCTTACAACTGAGGCATCCCTATGAATTTCTCTTCCAAGTCATCCCTCTAGCATGTGTTACCACAACACAACATCTTCTATGGTGATCATGGCTTATCACAGGGTTCTCATGTCACAACAATAGCCTTTTTCCATGCTTTCCAACTTGACAACCATCATCTGCCCCTCTAGGAAAAATATTTTATCTCACCTGTATGACATGCATACAGTAACCATGAGATACTATAATAAGTTTTAATCAACTCTCTTTCAAATCTGTTACCCACATATTTCTAATTTCCACATTCCCATTTTCATATATGTTCCATATAGTAACTAGATTCCACAAGTATGAGATTTCCTTTCTCGTAATAGTTTGGCTCTTTTATAACCAATAGACATTGGTATTCCTTATGGAATTACAACACTGCCATATTGAAGACCCTTCTTCCTCCAATTTCAACTTCAATAAGCCAAATAAATTGTTAGTTTCCTGTGCACATATATTTTCATTGCACCCTTACTATGGCATCACAAGTAATTCTTAAATTGTGCATACTAACAATTAAATCACTTTCATCTTATTCAATTATATAAAGTAAAAGGAAACATCATTTTACTACACATGAATCATCTCATCATGCCAAGTTTTCCAAATTCAATTCAACATTCAGTATATTTAATCGATGTGCCAATGCCCATGGTCACATTCACACACAATGCACCCTTAAATTGATTTCAATTTACTGCATTTTTATGTTAGGCACTTTCCCATGGTGTGTTGGGTCTTAGCCAACCTCTCACCACATGTATTCTCTATCCACATTCATTATTAAAACAAAACTATATTTTTCTACTTTAACTTGATCATGACCTCAAATCAACATTCATTTTATGAAATTAAAATTTCATATGAATGCATTCAAGCATTCTTTCTTCATTGGTAACCAACGTGCCAACATTTAAGGACACCTAATTTCTTTATTTACCATTGTTACATTCTAGTAGAACATTGGAAGGTCCTTCTTCCACAATGGGTAGTCCACTACCTACCCTCTCATGCAAACATGGATTTTCTCAATGTATATAATTCTATGTGCTTCTTATGATCACCCTTGTCCCCAATCATTATCAATTGGTTAAAGTATTCATGACACCTATTCATGAATGTTCTTGCAAGGATCTCAATTATCCTTGGCTGCTAGATGCTCCTCCCTCTATCCTTCCAGTCCTTCTCTCCTTAGTCATACCCTGCTTGGGTATCAATGGCATACAACAACCACTCAAAATCATATGCATATAATTAAGGTAACAAAATATCTCAGAAGGGATTCTTACCCAATCCCTTCATACCATATGCCACACTAGTATGAAAAATATTTGCACCTGTTTTGGATGCCAACACCTTTTCTGATATTACCTCATTAGTGGTGCTTCATGGGGGCTCCCAAGGTCCTTTTATCAATCATTCAACAACAACCCTCTTGCACATATCCTCTTCCCGAGGTTGTTCATTGCTTGCAACTGTCTTCCCCAACAAGTCCAATCTTTTTCTACACATGCATGCATTATCACAGTCACAATTATATTATCCATCATGTAAATTAAACATGCATTTACAACATCATTTAATTCAACAAAACATTTTCAGATATGTCCTAACATATCTTTATGCACTTCATCACATTATCCTCATGTTTTGTGAGTGCAAACACAATAATTTTTCAGCTATTTCTATAGTCGTACAACTATCAATAGTCTCATGTCATAAGAATTCACATATAACAACATTTTAGTATTCTCATCCTATAGGAACACAATAAACATCAAGAGAGGAGTTACAAGATTTTCTCTTCTTCCAACTCCTTTGCACAATCATGGAACTTTCAACTTAACTGAAATACTCCCAAAACCTCACTGCCTTTGCATAATCATGGCTTAACCAAAATCATTCAATTAAACATATTCATTAAATCCTTTTTCCTTGGATTTAACAATTGTTCTTTTAAAGCATACAACTATGTCTCATAATTCAAAGATTGAAAGTGAGAAAAATGTCCTCCTTTTCTCCTTCTTTCTTATGCAATCTATCCCTCCTGGGATCTACCTTCTCTCTTTGTTGAGCAGTCTTAGTCATGTCCATCTTGACATTTCTAGGATATAACAACATATTTCATCATTAAGATTAACTCATAATTTGATTATGAGTTAGTGCATTCCGCACATACACCAAACAAGGTCGGGATCATTAAGGTCCTGTCATATGCAAATATTCCATTCATAGATTATGTTTTAAAATGTACTCCAGGGTTCTTATACACACAGGCCTTGCATCCCACTGCCCAATTTTCTAGCAGTCATTAAGGTTATAACTCAATCCTCTTGACAAAGTCTTCACACAATTCCTTCACTTGGAAATTATACAACTCACTTGTTGCATATCCATCAATAACTGAAATGACCTCAATCTAGAGTCAGCTTCAACTTTATTAATTCAGATATTCACCCAATGTTCCATAAGGAATACAAGCATGCACTCTTATCATGCATTTCAAATTTACATTCAAATATGTATTTCTATGTTATCAACTTGCTTTCAAGCAGTGCTTCCATGAATTTAATCACATACATTAGCATGTTGTGTGTTTCCATCGCTGGCACACTTTACAGTTTCCACATTGCACGTCGATTTAAATCATCTCACTCATGATTTGTTCACAATCATCTACATGCAGTTTTCAAAGGCTTATTCATTTTTCCTTCTATCATAACAACAAAGCATTCTTGCTCATTTATTCTTTCAACAATTTACACTAGATTTTCTTGAGGAAAATGGAACACATCCTCCTCAAGCTATTATTTCATCAAGACAAATCAGACCCTTCCAACATAGGGTCAGCCATGCATCAATGACATTACTTAGATATGGAAAGAACAAATCTTGCCTCACATCTCACTTATTCAGGCATTCATATCATACTTTTAAGCATATATATGTACATTTACATATATGTAGGTGTTCACTTGCACCTTTTTACCTCATTTATTCATATTTATTTAACATCATCCAGTTTTGATGATACCTTACAATCACTTACATGACCAATCTCACCAATAAAATCATAATTATGCTGCCCTCTTTACAAGATAAAAACCAACAAAAAGTTCACTCTTGCTCATTTCTCATTTAACATTTCATGTTAGCTCTTTATGAGGAATTTCATACTTCCTCAAGCTATTATTTATACAAAATAATCAGACCCTCCATCATAGGGTCAACCATGCATCCATGGAATTATACAATCCATGGCATTATTTATTTCATCTTACAATATTCTTATTCATTTATTTGGTCTTAATATCAACCTTCTCTGTTGAGAGCTTACAACCAATCACTTGGAAAGTCTCACAAGAATATTCATTCTTATATTTCCTTCTCTGATGGAAACAATCAACAAGAAACCACTCTTTCCCTTCTATTACAAAAGCAATCCCCAGTTCAAGATTTTTTATAGGTAATCATTGTATTACCCAATCAACAAGAAACCACTCTTTCCCTTCTGTTACAAAAGAAATCCCCAGTTCAAGATTTTTGATGGGTAATCACTGTATTACCCAAGGAAACAATATAACTATTCTAGTATTTCTTCCTGCCACTAACCATTCTTGGTCAACAGACCTCTTCCAAGGGAATCAATTACTAAATTTCCTCTTACTACTCTCTTATCATACAAAGCCATATTCATATGACTACCATTCACCTTTGAATGCCAATCTGACTCATTGGTCATCTAAGAATGCTCTAACACTTCCTTTATCATAACTCGAATCAATATTTATTTTATCATTATAGCCCTATCCTCATAAGGCATTGGGAATCAACATTATTAATATTTCATTCTTATTGTTAGTTTCCTTGTTGTCATCAGGTCATTATTGAACAAGATGACCCACAATAGTTCACACCTTACAACTCATCACAAGTTATAATAAGTCTTTTTTCATGTTATGTACATGCCACCATTACCATATGCATTACAATGCATACTCATCTTGCATTTTCATGCATAATCTAGTACTCAGTCAGTAGGCATGTGAATATCTTTGTACACCTAATATATTGGAAAATGGCTCATATTCCCATCTCACTTTTCCTCTTTATGAGGTTTCGCATTAGTCCCAAAGGACTCCTCTTTTTCTTGCTTAAATAGATTATCCTTGTTGTAAATTTCAACCATTATAGGTCAAGTAAATTGACCTTACATATTTTCATCTATCATATGCTCGTGGGGAGTTATGTATACAAGGTTTAATATTTTATTAAAGAAGTAATGATAAATACTAAGGATCCTTTCAGTCCATACCAAATTTCCTTAACCACAAGGGAATTCTTCATAAGGGTCTTAGCCCTTATATAAACAACCATCCTACTACAACCGACTTTGTCAACCTAGAAGGATAAACAAAATCACAATCACCGGTTTGTTCACTTCCCTGACTCATACAATCCTATAATAGGATTTTACCATTTCTTCTCTTCACATTCAGGTCTTACCATTAATGCCTACCAACACATCCCTGCTCCTATAAGAGTAGTTATTAGTTTGACAAAGGAACAACATAATTCCTCTGCTAAAATTCAGCCATAATTCCCAAGGTACAATTTCAATATGTTGTCCTTCCCCTCAAGGAACTTGTGCAGATAATAAAAAATGTTTCTAAACACAAAGAACTCTTTTAAACAAGCTCATCTCCAACCTTAACATATCATCCCTGAGACTGATCTCTGGACCATCTAGGCCTAGTGTTTGAACCATACTTTGATACCACTTTGCAACACACCCAACCCCTAGGTACCCTTTTAAGGGTTGGGGTGATAAAATTTCTCTTTTCCTTAATTATCTCAAAACCTCTTCTTGAGGGCTCCATCGTCTTCTGATCATCAAGAGATTTCCAACGACTATCTCCATGCTCAAAACCTATCCGAGGATAAAAATTTATGCCTTCCAAATTTTTTTAGGTTTTCATTGGCCAAGGTTCACCTCATTTCCATGTGGATTCCATGTGGCTCCATGTCACTCATGCAATTTGACACAGCATTGACGTGGCACATGCCACTCGACCCATTGAGCCCTCCAAATCAACTGCTCACTCCAGTATATCTAATAGTCCTCAGAGTTGAGTAATCGATGGCTCTTATTATTTCAAAGTATCTATTAGCTCGACGATTAACTACCTCCTTCTCTGTCTCATTCCAGGAAATAAGTGGGGCCTGCAGAGACCTATGGTTGAGATTAAATCTCTCCTTCCCCTGATCGAAGACCCTCATTCATTCTCAAAGTCCTTCCCTCAGTGTGCACTAGATCCAGAGACCCAAACCACTCCGACAGGTCCACTCTGATAGACGACAAAGATCTAATCATCATTCTGCGATCGACGACTGAGATCTAAGTTAACGAATCAAAGGCTCCTTTTTCCCAATCTGGCCTACTCTCATCCTAGTGACCAATCAATTGGAGACACATGTCATCCTATAGGATACGCTAACTGCCACCTGTCATAACACATGGCCCTACCATCACTTGCCACCTGACATACACCATTCAAAACAAAGTTATGTTTGAAAACCCCGTTTCACCTTGACATATGGCACAACACCTATACGACACATGGACCAACCATCACATGACATATCTTCACCTTCAAGAGATTCTCCACTCAGGTGTTGACACCTGTTTACTGTAAATTGGTTGGGACTACATCATTGGCACGTGTCCTCCTCCTCTTGTAGGCTTATAACCAAAATCAATGACCATGATTGATTTTCCTTTTCATCGATCTATGGTCCAGTTCATCACTCGAAGTTCCTCCCATCGAATCCCAACCTCTCTAGATCCAATGGTTGATGTTAATCTCTGACTGATCGATGAATCTGGTTCTCTTTCAGAGTTCAAAACTCCATTTAGAGCTCCAGACTGCCCATTTACTCGAGATGGCCATTCTTAATCCAATGGAAAAGATAACCTCCAATAGATTGATGAATTTCGTTGTGCCTCACTAGTCACTGATCAACGGTAGGATCATCTCTTCGGAGTCACACTCCAAACTCTTCGAAGTTGTACTCCAAACCCTTTAGAGTCAATTCCAAAAGGTCAACTTCTAAAAGTTTCATCACCTGACACGTATCATAATATCTGTTGGACACGTGGCACCATTGCCACCTGACACATATCATTCATTTTCCCACGTATTCTCGCCTGTAGGTGCCAAGTCATCTTGACACGTGGTACAATCCTTGCTTGACACGTGGCATGATCTTTACTTGACATGTAGCACCATCTACATTACCCTCTTAAGACTTTGGTAGGAGATCAATGATCTAGATCTCTTTTTGGAGTTCCTTCGACCACGACAGATCAATGGTTCTGATCTCCTTTTAGATTTTCTCTGTTCATGACAGATCAACGGTCCAGATCTCATTTCATAGTTTCTCCATTCATGACAAATCAACAGTCTAGATCTCCTTTAAAAGTTTCCCATTTAGAGTGCATTTCCTTTGGGACTACAACTTACTCTGAAAAACCCTCTCTGATGAACAATTGAGATCTATCAATTTGCAAATCCAACGGTTGACGATTTAGGCAACCTTCTAAAGGAATGAGCCTAAACAAGGGCCCATCCTTGACCCTTTGAAGAATTAGGTACCGACACGTGATATTCCCAAGAGTGTGTTGGCTACCATACTGGCATTGCACATCATGCCAATGCCACTCTCCCATTTTCCTTACTTACCACAAGAACATGAGGATCCTGGGACGAATTGATGACTGAGGTTAGATATCACCCTTGTGCTGATCAACGATCCTCATTGGATCTCAGATTTACCTCTGATGGAGTTCCTTCGTTTCATCTTCCAATGCTATTTCGACCTTTGGAATTCGAAGACACTCACCCCTTACGATGTATGACTGAGATCAAATATTCGTGTTGACTTCGAAGACTACGATGAATCTGGGTGTTTTATGTCATCAGACCTTGACAATAACCACTACAACGGATCTAATGATCCACATTTTCTAGTATATCCACCTTCTGATAGATCAACGATCCTTGTTGACTCAGAGTACATCCTTTCGAGGCATTATAACCTACTTCGATAAAGGGCCGTGATTTTATTATGTCAGATTGATGGCTATGATTTGTTCTGGCTCAAAAAGGGATGTTCTCAGGACACCAATCCGATTAAGGACTTCACCATTTCATAAGTTCTTCTAAGTTATTTCCAAGGTCTATCCGACCTTATTGGCTTTGTCCTTTCTCCGGAAACCTCTAAGGAATTTCCCTTTATCTCTTGGAGGGGATGTTGCATCTTGCAAACCTTTTCATTTCATTACAGGGATTGACATAAGGCTCAAGGCCATTTGATTATATAGAGACTTCCTTCAAGTACCGAGGCATCTTGAAATCTATTTCATGGTACATTATGACCATTCCAGGGCTTGGAATTCTCACAGGGATACACTCAGTGTTAAATCCGCTCACTGGGCTATGTGGGTCCAACATAACACTAGGGAAGGAAATCATACTTTACCCATACAAATCTGTTAGTTACTCAAGCATCCCAAATACGCATTTTAGTGCCCAAGGACTTGCATATAATACAAGGATTCATTTTAGTTAAGTAAGCATATCTAACCATGAAAGCATTCAACTGGCATGCAACATGGTCTTGGAGATTGTTGATTAAAGAGATAACTACTATGCATCCCCCTTTCTTTGTTCCATAATGGTCATATAGGTTAGGTTCCACTTTTTGGAGTCTTTGCTTGCTCGCACCCTGGAATGCATAAGACACATTTCCCTTCCATGTAAAGGTCAATCAATGCATGGATGTCTTGTAAATTTGAAAGGTATGATGTATCAAGCTAAATAACATGCTTGTGTACCCCACTAATTAAGAATTTGGTGCATTTCATTACGACCCTTGTGGTACCAAATACTAGGAGATCGAGAAACACAACTAGGGTATATTCTCACAGTGTTTTGAAGGTAGGTTTCCAAACATTATCACTCTTGATAGAATCCAATGGAACATGATCTATATAAACTTCAAGCTTGAAATTAATAAAGAAATCTCCACTCAAGTTAGTTACAATTACACTTGATAAAGTTGACTATGTCAAGTTAGTTACAAAATGAATATTGATGATTGAGTCAATACACTACCCTGCTTGACTCATTAATTACGTTTCACAACTCATGATGATTTGTAGCCGACTTTCGTTGTGTTCCTTTATTCCTTTGGCCTATTTTTGACACTGATCCCTATGCTTTGGTGATGTACATTTCTATACATCCATTATTTTGCAATGGTTTTCCAAAAAAATGAAGGGGCCAACAATTGCAATGGTTTTGCTAGTATTCTATCCCTTATAGATTTTATTTCTTTGGTCTTGCATTGATGTTTCTCTCGTTAAATTTTTGAGTTCAATTTTTGGTACGAGTGTATCTTTTCTCCTTATGTTGATTTACGAGTATTGTCAAAGGATTTGATTCTTCAATCTCTTATAGTTTTTTTACTTATTGATTGGTTCCTTAATTATAAACTTACAATTTAAATATTTTAGAAATATTTCTTTGGAAGATAGTTTAGATTAGAAAGAAAAGTGTAAAAGGAGCTTCAAATGTTTATAAAGACATGGTTATGGATTTCCCAATTATTGGAAAATGGGTTGCATGGAAAATCAGAAGAAGAGATAGGTTTTAGTAATAGAAAGCAAGTTGGTCTTTAAACTAGGAACCTACAAGACATTCTATATATATTTTTACGCAAATTCTTGAAACTCTCATGGGTACTTTACCTCATCCTTATACTTCATGAACATTGTCATCACTAAGAATAATGATATTTTTATCACAAGGAACAAGTTTGAAGAAACCTTCTTTCTTACCAGTCATATGTTTGGTGGCTCCCAAATCAATGTACTAGACACATTGAGAAGTAGAGATGTCATTATGAGAAGCCATAAACCTATAATTAGTGGCATATTCAATTTGTGAAACCACCTCCCCACTTTGTACAAAATGACTTTGATGTTTCCCCCCTCGTTCCTCTATGGTATCCTCTACCTTTATTCCAATCAACTTGATGTCTCTACTTAATATAACACTCTTCCTCATTATGATTAAATACTCTTATTACAATAATTTCAACGCTTAGAGCTTTGAGAAGTACCTATCTAATTTGAAGAATTTGGCGTCCAATTTTGATGCCAACTATACCTTCCTCCTCCACAACCTTGTTGGGCTCCAATTTTGACACTTTTCACCCCTTCCAACTTAGCCTAATTGCCTTCTATTTTGGTCTAAAATCCTTCTTTTATCCCACTTCTATCAGGTTAATGAAATAACATACATACTTAAGGTAATAAATTGTCTTTTATTACAAATTCCTGATTTTGGCTAGTAAAATGTTATTCAAAGTCATTTACTCATTAATTTACCAGAATTTCAGGTTATTACCATAAATATTTCCTGTAATGCGTCCAAGGTTTGCATAGTTATACTCCACCAAATCGGGATCTTCCACATGGAGGTTGTTCGTGGGCTTCATCAGATGTTGAAATTCCTATTTTCCCTTCCTCAATATGATCAATCCCCTTCAGTCAATGTATGGTCAATTCAACGTTAGAAACATGAAATCCACAGGCTAGATTGGTAAAATCCAAGATTTCTCTCCTGGGATCTTGGATTCGTGGTTGGAGGAAGTTGAATGCCCTCATCACATGGAGAATTAAGGGATCAAAGTGAGATATTCAATAGCAACCTTAGGGATGTTCGACCCCCTATTATAAAAAGAGACTTTGACTATAACCAATGCAAAAATTAAGGGAAAGAGCGTTATTCTTAGAGTGCTCCGTCTTTTTCATGTAATTTCTATAAAAATAAGAGGTAAAGGATGTATTGAGTTAGTCATGATATTGAAATTATTGTCGAGAAACATATGCTGTAATCTGTAAACTCTCATTCAAGTTATTGAATACACGGATCTTATGTTTCATTTAGAGTGTTAGTAATTCTTTAGTGTTCTGAGCATATTTTGCAACATATTCTAGGAGGCCCCCTGGTATGTGTTGTATTCTTTTAGTTTACATTTTTCTTGCAATTCTGTCTTTTCCTATAATACCTATTAATTTCCTATATGTTGTATTCTGTAAACTCTCATTCAAATTATTGAATACAAGGATCTTATGTTTCATTTAGGGTGTTAGTAATTCTTTAGTGTTTTGAGCATATTTTGCAACATATTCTAGGAGCCCCCCCCTGGTATATGTTGTATTCTTTTAGTTTACATTTTTCTTGCAATTCTATCTTTCCTGTAATACCTATTAATTTCCTATAATCATAATCAATTTCCTGTAATTTGGTATTAAGCTTACACCAAATTTTTACAGTTAACGAGTTTCAATTACAATCATTCCTCATAGACAAGATTCCCTACAAATTGTGGTTATATCAGTTTTTCAAAGTACTGTTATTGAAATAATTTAGTTTATGTAATTGAATCAACCTCATAACCTATTTTTCTACAGTTGCAACTGCATTAAAACCATATTTGAAACTCTGGGATTAAGTCTGTAACAGTTTGATTTAGAATCATTAGTTTTCTACAAGTATTTCATTGTTGTACTTTGATTAAGTGATTTGATTTTATATCAGTTTGTTAGTTTACAATCAAAGGTGTCTCGACTAGATTTCAAACTTGTCCGACTTAATAGAGTATACATTACATAAATGTACATAGTGGCATAAATATGTGATATGAATTTATACTATTGAAAGTTAGTATAAGTAATTGGTCTCAAAATAACCTTCATTGTGAATTAATGTTGAATACACTTGTTTATTTTTCATTATATTTACCCTTTTTTGTAGAATTTTGAATGAGCACAAGACTAATTCTGCACACATAGTGCCTGCACCTCATAAGTTTACTTACCTTGGTTGATAAGTAAACGTTTCAAAATTTATACAACTAAATTACCTAACATTTTGGAGCCATTTCCAGGGAGGTGCTATAGGAATTGGTTTTAGAAGTTCATAGTTTTTTTTTTTCATATAGATAAAAAGAAAAAAATTCATTCTTATAATTTTCTTGCATTTCATTTGTATGCGCATTTAGGAGAAGGAGGAGTAAAGATGGTAAGATGAGAGGTAAGAACCTGTTGTTGGAGTTACTTCACACACACCTAGGATTTATTTTTCCTAAGGTTTTTTTTTTGTTTATTATTCATAATTAGTCATTATCCAGTCTCCTATATTTTAGGGGAGAATATTCCACTTGGAGAATATTCTCTTTCAGTTGACACTTCAGTTTGACTAGTTGAGTTGAGTTTAGATGTTGCATTGATTT
>SNQJ01S0004714.1:114131-168700 GCA_010110895.2 Picea sitchensis | reverse complement strand
GTCAGTACAGTTGGATGAAGATTCAAAGCATCCAGATGCAGTTGAAGAGCCAGAGAAGAGGCCCAAGTGGGCACAGGTTACTCTTCAGGATGCAAGGGATCTCGTGGGTGATCCAACCGATACTAGGAGGACTCGATCTGATTTCAAGGTGCCTCCTATTGCACTCACTACCATTGAACCATTGCCTTCCAGGCATCTTTTCTTGGTTCAGTCTTCAGATCCACAATATTATGGCGAGGCTACTGGAAATCTGTTTTGGGAATATGCCATGCAGGAGGAGTACAACTCCCTCCTCGAGAACCAGACTTGGGATCTAGTTCCCCTTCCTTCTGGGAGGAAATTGGTCAGATGCAGATGGGTCTATAGGACCAAGAGCGCAATGGATGGAAAAATCAGCAGATACAAAGCCAGGCTTGTCACCAAAGGCTTTCAGTAGGTTCATGATATTGACTATGATGATACCTTCGCTCCAGTAGCGAAGATGGATTCCATTCGATTGGCACTTGCCATTGCAACATCAAAAGGATGGGAAGTCCATCATATGGACATGAAGAATGCATGTCTTCACGGTGATCTCTCTGAGGAGATCTACATGGAGCAACCCCAGGGATTTATGCAAGACTCATCTTTGGTCTGTCGACTGAAGAAGTCACTTTATGGCCTCAAGTAGGCTCCGAGGGAAGGGTATGCCAAGATGGATTCCTACTTGTTGTCACAAATATTTGTACATTGAAAATCAGACCTGAATGTCTACATGCTCAGGACGACTGATTCAATTCTACTTTTAGTTTTGTATGTTGATGATTTTCTGATCACCGATAGCTTGACTTCAGTGATTGCTACAGTCAAGAGGATTCTACATGACATGTTTTTTATGATGGACATCGGTCCACTACACTTTTTCCTTGGACTCGAGATCAGTCAGGATGCATCAAGCATCAAACTGTCTCAGGACAAGTATGCACGAGATCTCCTTGCGAGATTTCACATGACTGACTGCAAGTCTGCTCTGACTCCTTTCCTATCAGGAGTCAAACTTGAGGATGGCGGGGAGACTCTATTGGTTGACAACACAATGTACAAAAAACTAGTGGGGAGATTGTTGTATCTCACACACTCCATACCAGACCTCTCATATGCAGTTGGCGCAGTTTCCAGGTTCATGCAAGAGCTGCAAGAGCTACATTGGAAGGCTGAAAAGCGTATCCTTCGATATGTACATGGCACCATCAACTTTGGGATTCATTATGCAACATACTTTACATTAGATCTCATCGGGTTTACTGATTCCGACTGGGATGGCGATAGCACTGATCACAAGTCCACATCTGGTTACTCACTCAGTCTTGGTTTTGGGCATACCTGTTGGTCAAGAAAGAAGCAAGATGCCATTGCTCTATCTTCAGCCGAGGTAGAGTACAGAGGGGTAGTTAACATAACCATTCAGGCTATGTGGCTACAACATTTTCTCACTGAGTTGGGCATTCAGTTTTATCGGCTGATCGTCATTTGGTGTGACAACCAGAACACTCTGAAGTTCTGTAGAGATCCAGTTCAGAGGCAACANCCATACCAGACCTCTCATATGCAGTTGGCGCAGTTTCCAGGTTCATGCAGGAGCTGCAAGAGCTACATTGGAAGGCTGAAAAGCGTATCCTTCGATATGTACATGGCACCATCAACTTTGGGATTCATTATGCATCAGACTTTACATTAGATCTCATCGGGTTTACTGATTCCGACTGGGATGGCGATAGCACTGATCACAAGTCCACATCTGGTTACTCACCCAGTCTTGGTTTTGGGCATACCTGTTGGTCGAGCAAGAAGCAAGATGCCATTGCTCTATCTTCAGCCGAGGTAGAGTACAGAGGGGTAGTTAACATAACCATTTAGGCTATGTGGCTACAACATTTTCTCACTGAGTTGGGCATTCAGTTTTATCGGCTGATCTTCATTTGGTGTGACAACCAGAACACTCTGAAGTTCTGCAGAGATCCAGTTCAGAGGCAACATATGAAGCACATCGAGATCCACATGCACTACATCCGGGACTTAGTACATGAGGGGATCATTGACTTACAATTCTTTCCTTCAGTAGAATAGACGACAAACATCTTCACCAAGACCTTCACTGAGCAAAAGTTCCATTCTTTGCGAAGTCGTCTTGGAGTGAAGGACACAATTGCCTAGCAACTGTAGTTCTTCTTTTTACATACATTGTACCTTGAGGGGGGGTTTTTCCCATGAGGTTTTCCCTCTTTTCTCACTTTATTTTTAGTGTATCTTTTGTACTTGGGTACCTAACATGGCCTCGTTGCCGGGACCCAATCTTTATTTTCACCATAGTGATGTTTAGGGGGGGGTGTTGGAGTTATTTCACACACACTTATGATTTCTTTTTCCTAAGGTTTTTTCTTTTTTATTAGTCATAATTAGTCATTATACAGTCTCCTATATTTTAGGGGAGAATATTTCACCTAGAGAATATTCTCTTTCAATTGACACTTCAGTTTGACTAGTTGAGTTGAGTTTAGATGCTGCATTGGTTTTGTCACCATGCAACATTGGGATCATCACCATGCTAATTCAAACTTTCCTTGGTATCATCACCAGAGTGGTGCATTATCCTTGATTCCTTGAGTTAACTCCTCACTACTCTCTGTTCAGTCAGTTAACTGAAGACTAGTTGACTAGTTAACTCAACTAGGTGGCAGTTCACTCCCGTAACTGCTTGAGAGACTAGACTAGGTGGAAGTTCACTCCCGTAGCTACTGGTGTGTGTCCAGATCACTCTATACCACCACTATGGTGCATTGGTTATCCTCAAGTCGAACTCATTGAGTTATACATAATATATCATGTGTAAACTATTCATTTTTTCATAACGGTTAATGAGAATTCTTTCATTCTTTCTCTCCTTCTTCTTCTTTCTTCTATTCTCTATGCAAATGTGTGTATCATTGTTTAGCGAGATATATTATGTTCAGGTTCAACACATTTACACCTACGCATTCACTTTAGTGAGTCTTTACGATCCCTAGTTATGCATGAATTGCATGAATACGTCAATTAGGACAAGAGATAATAAAGGTAGATTTGTTAAAACAAAAAAAGAAGTAGTTCCAACTATTTCAGATAAAACAAACCCCCCCACAAAACCACCCATAAAATCATCCATAAAACCCCTCAATACTAACTTATCTATAGGTAATAAAAATGAAAAAAAGAAATGTATTGATGGAAGAAGCTCAAAACAAACAGAAAGAGAGGAAATCATTGAACAACCATAAGAGACTAAAGAAGAACTAGAAGGGTGAAGTAAAGAATATTGGATCTTCTGGGAAAATCAAATGGTAGATGATGAAGAATATCATGTAGGAGGCAGAAGAACAGGAGCAGGTGGAGAAAGAGAAAGAGGACCAGGAGCAAGTAGAGAACGAATACCAGCAGGAGGTGGAGAGTGACAAAGGATAAAAAATAAGGAAAGAGAAAGGGTAGGAGATGAAGAAGAAGACATGGAAGTAACTTTTGGATTTCATATTCTGGATATGCCCACAACTTTTGGTAATGGAGTTATAATGAAAAATATTCCACCCTCAGTTCTGGAAACTTTTTATGGTATGGCAACTAAAGACCCCGATGCTTTCCTTTTTGAATTCAATATTTTGTGTCATACTTATGGTTATATTGATTATGCACACAAACTTCGATTATTTCCTGCTACTTTGAAAGGAAGTTCTTTAAAATGGTTCACGGGATTAGGCGAGAGCATTATTKCATATTGGGATAACATGAGCAAAATCTTCCTTAAAAAATATCAAGCATATTGTAGGTCCAAAGATATTTTTATAATGACACAAGAAGAAGAAGAGAGTTCAGAGGACTATTTAGAGAGGTTCTTATATAATTTAMWAAAATCTAAACATAGCTCTTTGAATATTGATGTTATTTGCACAATATTTTTAAAAGGAATTCGAGATGAATATATAGTTGTGCTTAATCTCATGGGATCTAAAGATATTTATTATCTACCATCAAAACTATCAACAAAATTGGAGAGTATCCAATTATGGAAACCTACTACCTTATAATTCTCAACAACAATTTCAACCTCAATATCAGCCCCAACAATATCATCCCAAACAATTTGTACCACATCAATACAAACAACAATATTTTCCACAACAACATCAATACCAAACATTCCCACAATATCCTTCCACTATGTAGAAAAATTTTCAATCCCTTCCATAACAACCATAACTAGCTCAAGCACAACCATTACAAATTCCATGTAATCAACAACCCCTTACACCTACTCAAATTCCTTCCCAACCAATGGAAAATCCTAATAACCAAAAGGATAAAGATATTTACAATGCTGAAGTAGACACTTTTCCTATTTATCTAATTTCCCTTGTGTGATTATAGATATTCCTTGTGAAGTTACATGAATTTCATGTGTACTTACAAAAATTTCCTTTGCAATTACAGGAAACCAATTTGTGTTTTAGGAAGGTTGTAAACATAAAATCCCCCATAATAATAGAAGAAGAGAAGAAGGAAACTCATAATCGGTCTAATAAAAATAAAACTCCAATAAAACAATCTGTTTCTCCACAAAAAACCTCAATCATCCGAGTCACCACCCTTTCCTGAAAGGATAACTATAGAGAAACAATAAAAAATAGAAATTTCTTTTGAATTAGACTTTTTAAATGAATTAAAAAATATTTTCATCAAAATTCCCCTTCTACAAGCTATAAACGACATACCAATATATGCAAATACAATCAAGGAATTATGTATTATAAAATATGGAAGAAAAAGACAAGATCCACAATCAATTCAAGTTAACAGAAAATTAACAAGTTTGATGACCACTAGAGTTATTTCAAAAAAATGTGTTGATCTTAGAATACCAATTGTTACAATATTTATCACCTATTTTTCTATCCCAAATACTTTAATTGAATTAGGTGCAACTATCAATGTCATGACAATGGAAACTATGCAAAATCTAAACATTGACAATCTTTGACCAATCCCTAGAGTGTTAGAACTAGAGGATAGATAAAAAAATCAAACCTGAGGGTGTAATTAAAGACATCATTGTTTCCCTTGACTCCTGGGAATACCCAACATATTTCACGATTCTACAACCCAAATCTAATTTGGGAGAACATCCTTTAATCTTGGAAATACCTTGGTTGGAAACAATTGATGCATTCATTAACTACCAATTTGGAAACACGACCATTATGAATGGTGTTGAAGTAAATAAATACGTTTCATAGATCAAGTCTTGGATACATTAGTAGGAAATAAATACTTTTCTTTCCTCATTGGATTCAATGGCTACAATCAAATAAGAATAACTCCAGAAGGCCAATATAAAACAATCGTTACATGCCCTTGGGGAACATATACATATAAATTATTACCCTTTGGACTATGTAATGCACTTACCACATTTCAAAGAGTAGTTCTAGCTATCTTTTTTGATTTAATCCATGATTGTGTAGAGGTTTACATGGATGATTTTACAGTATATGGGGACACTTTTGGAGAAGCCTTGGATAATTTGCAAAAAGTTCTAACTAGATGCCGGGAAACAAATCTTTCCTTAAGTAATGAAAAATGTTTTTTAATGTTTATTGAAGGAATTGTTCTTGGCCACCATGTATCTTTTACAGGTATCAAGGTTGATCCAACCAAAATTGAGATGATTCTTAATTTACCAACTCCATCCACCCAAAAGGATGTAAGAAGCTTCTTGGGACATGCAGGGTATTGTAGGAAGTTCATAAGAAATTTTACTAAAATTGCCTCACCTTTATTCAAACTGCTTGCAAAAGATGTTAATTTTTATTGGGATACTAGCTGTCAGGTTGCTTTCAATGAACTTAAAGAGAAACTTTCCACAACTCCGATATTAAGAGGATCAGATTGGACATTACCTTTTCATATGTCCACTAATGTATCTGATTCAACAATAAGAGTGGTTTTAGGGAAAAAGGAAAATCAATGAACCTATGCTATTTATTTTTTAGTAAAAATTTGACACATGTTGAACTTAATTACATTGTTATTGAGAAATAATTTATGGAAGTCATTTATGCAATTAATAAATTTCGACACTATATCACTGGCTATGAAGTCTTTGTGCATACTGACCACTATGCTATTAGGTATTTCATGAATAAACCTATAACAAATGGCAGAATAATGAGATGGATATTATTATTACATGAATTCAATATTACCGCTTTAGAGAGGCTTGGAAGAGAAAATCTGGTAGCAAATTTTCTTTCTTGTATCAATAATCCTAGTGAGACCATTCCTGTAAAAGATAGTTTTCCTAATGAAAACTTATTCACAATTTCTATTAAATCTCCATGGTTTGTTGATATTGCCAATTATTTGTCTACAAGAAAAATTCCACCACATTTTTCACCAAAGGAGAAGCAAAGGATTATTAGACAAAGTGCCAAACACTCGTGGATTTGAAGAGATCTTTTCTACACTGGATCAGATTTGATTATCTGAAGATATTTAAGAGAGGATGAGATGTTTGATATGTTGAAGGCATTCCATGATGAGCCATGTGGTGGATGTTGAAATTTTGGTATGCACGTTTAACCATAAACAATGTCACATAATTATCACCCAACCATAGGCATTCACATATGCCACCCTCGAGCACACTAACCTTTACTTAGAATAATTTCGGCAAGCCTACTCCAAAACCAATAGATAAACCCCAGCTGCTAACTGCAACAATAACTCAAGACAAGTAGAGCGCTCCTTCTCCAAGGGTAGCACACAAGAGAGAGAGTCTCCATATCCACAGAACAAGTACCAAACACAACTGCACCAGTTGCAACTGCACTACTCTCTCAAACTTGCACCATACTTAGCCATAATATCACCAAGATTATCACCAAGAATATCACTTGATAGCGCTAGAGAGAGACCAAGACCAAGAGATGACCATACACCCTTATTCCTCCTTGCAGCTACAACTATAATTGCATCTCTCCACAAGATTTGCGCTCTGACTGGGTGTACAAATGAGCTAAAACCTTCTCTATTTATATTAATCTGTCCAGTGACTTTTTTGGCTGGGCCGACCTGACTTTCTGGTAATTATATTTTCTGTTTATCTTTTTCCTGTGGAACCGACTTGTCTTTCTGGAAGATGATATTTTAATATTATATATTCTTCTAGGCCGACTTGTCTTCTAGGGTTTCAACACATTTGTTTAATGGTTCACTTGCTTCTGAAATATTCTCCTCATCTAAGAAAGGTCATCTAGGGGGGAAATATCCTCCCGCAACTACCAAAACATCAACACTCTCTCTTATCTAGGGATACATATTTCACAATGTCTTGATCTAGTAGTCCACTAACTACTTTGAAATCAACTGGTAGCACACAACTGCCACAATTCCATCGGTAGCTCAAATCATCTTTCACAGTCTCTACAATCAAGTAGCACTCAGCTACTTCCAGTGTGAATTGGTTGTCTCCATGGAAATCATCTAGTAGCGCACAAATACTTTAATTCCATCTAGTAGAACACGATTGTGTTGATCCATAGTAGTACATAAATACTATCCAGTGGTGCACAACCAGTCCAAGTAGCACACAACTACTATCTGGAGACACGATGTCTCTCTACTGCAATCAAACCACCATGCAATACAACAGTCTCTATGATTATGTAACAATCAACTAGTGGCACACAACCACTACAATATTCCCTCAACCATAATCATAGTTTTCCACCTCCATGACTATGCGACAATAAGCTAGTAGCACACAACTACTACAATATGCCCTCAACCATAGTCAGGATCCGCCACCTCCATGACTATGCAACAATCAACTAGTAGCACACAACTACTACAATATTCCATCAACCATAGTCAGGATATACCACCTCCATGACTATGCAACAATCAACTAGTAGCACACAACTACTACAATATGCCCTCAACCATAGTCGAGATCTACCACCTCCATGACTATGCAACAATCAACTAGTTACTACAATATTCCCTCAACCATAGTCAAGATCCGTATAATTATGCAACAATCAACTAATAGCACACAACTACTACAATATGCCCTCAACCATAGTCATACCTATGATTATGCAACAATCAACTAGTAACACACAATTACTACAATATGCCATTAGCCATAATCATAGTCGATGTCTCTATAACTATGAAACAATCAACGAGTAGCACACATCTACTACAATATGCCATCAACCATAGTTGTATTCTCATCTAGTAGCATGAATCTACTCCCATAGTCCTCATGACTATGCATGTGATATTTCTTCTCTCATCAGGTCCGACAATGCATTGCCTCCTCAGTCAAAACACTGATCCAGGGAACCCTTGGCTAGAGGGGTTAGTCGGCATGAGAATAAACAACAGACCTCCCTCTCAACGAGAGTTGACATTCTTCACCTCGAGTCTTTCCACTCCTAGTCAAATCAACATGACTAATATGAGAAATACTGTGCCTGGGCCATTCACCACTAGCCAAATGAACATGGCTAATCCTGTGAGTGAAGTATCATTCTCCTTTGGTCAAATTAGCATGACCAATATTGGAGAATGTTTGCTCAATGCTACTCATCTGTGGATGTGTACTAGAGCTTCACAACTCCCTTCTGCATCATGTCTTGACTGAAGTTTTGCAAGAAACTTTCGAAGCCACATTGATTCAAGACTTTTAATACTAGGTGATATATACTCTGCCTCTATTGTACTAAGTGCCACTGATGTCTACTCCCTGATAAACCATGAGATCAAACATATTCTAAATTGAAGCAACATCCGAAAGTACTCTTCCCATCCACTGCACTCCCTACCCAGTTAGAGTCTGTATAATCCTGCAACTTCACATCTCCATCTAAGGCACATCTCAATCCATATCCGCTCGTACCATGTAGGTATCTCAATTTTTTTTTACTGTCAACTGATGTACAAGTATCAGAATCAAGGTAAAAAAGTCCACATCCCAGTCCTTCTGACTGTCTTCCTTCACTAAAACAAGGGAATCCTCCCAGGGGGTCTCACATCTCCTCAAATTCTCCGAAGATTTTGATCTAGACTCCTTTTTGTCAGTCTTGGAGAATGTCTCTCCCATTTTAATCTGAATTTGAATCTAAAGAGGAATACTTTGTGAATGAAAGTCTCTAAGCAACTGACTCTCTCTTAGATCAGGTTCACTCTGAATATGCATGCTCCCTCTGAAGCTATATAGTCTTCAGAGTCATTTGTTCCCTTTTCATGTGTTGACCTCCTCTTCTCCTTCATTACATGGATGTGTACAACTCTATGTATGCTTCATGTTGCCTCCTGCAACTATCATTATAACTCCCTTTCAAAGCTATTTCTTGTGACCTTCCCAGAACAAGAAACAAGAACAATAATATCTCCATGGTAACCTCCATGGAATTTACAGGATAAGCTGCCTGGAACAAGGTCAACCAAGAGCATCTCCTAGAGGAGATTAATTTATCTTGTAAATAAGTGAATTATTAATATGAGCATTTACTTAATGGTAGTAGTACCAAAAATAAACAAGTGTTTACTAAACTAGCAATAACAATAACAATAATAGAATTATGAAGATTTCTATTCTAGTTACAACACTTACTCAAACTACAACAATATAAAGAAATATCAAACCTTATATGCAAACCTAGAGTTTAGATGTTGTTGTCCCACTTGGGTTGTCTTCTATATTTTCCCGATATTGTGCTTGGATAAAAGATCCATTCTCTTGCAAACACACTCAAGATAGTGATACAATTTAAACATATACAAGTACATAGCTCCGACAAACAACGACAGGTAGCGTTACCATCCGACAACAACGGAAATAAATGACAAACCCTAAAACTTCAAAGTTCTCCAAATTGAAGTCTGGAGATAGCTGGAGATGTGTTAGGGTAAGGTTTACTAGGACAACCAACAAATTAGTCCCAATACTTCACAATAAATTTCACTGCAACTGGTGCTGCAACTGCAACTGGAACTGCAATTGGTGTGAAGGAACTAGCACGAAGGAACTGACACTGCAAACCTAGGGTTTTATGAGGAAACCCTAAAGGATCTTCCTTCCAACGGTTAGACTGTTACAAAGGAAACCAACTCTGATCCCATGTTGAAATTTTGGTATGCTCATTTAACCATAGACAATGCCACTTCATTTTCACCCAACCATAAGCATTCACATATGCCACCCCTAAGAACAGTAACCTTTACTTAGAATAATTTTGGCAAGCCTACTCCAGAACCAACATATAAACGCCATCTGCTAAATACAACAACAACTCAAGATAAGTAGAGTGCTCCTTCTCCAAGGGTAGTGCACAAGAGAGAGAGTCTCCATATCCATAGAACAAGTACCATACACAACTGCAACAACTGCAATTGCACTACTCTCTCAAAATTGTGCCATACTTAGCCAGAATATCACCAAGAATATCACTTGATAGGGCTAGAGAGAGGCCAAGACCAAGAGATGACTATACGCCCTTATTCCTCCTTGTAGCTACAACTGCATCTCTCCACAAGAATTGCGGTATGTCTGGGCGTACAAATGAGCTAAAATGTCCTCTATTTATACAATCTATCGAGTGACTTTTCTGGCTGGGATGACCTGAATTTCTGGTAATTATATTTACTGTTTATCTTTTTCCTATGGAACCGAATTTTATTTCTGGAAGATAATATTCTAATATTATTTATTTTGCTAGGTCGACTTGTCTTCTAGGGTTTCCACACATCTGTTTAATGGTTCACTTGCTTCCGAAATATTCTTTGCATCTAAGAAAGGTCATCAGGGAGGGAAAGATCCTCCCGCAACTACCAAAACATTAACAATGGACACTTTTCAGACAAGAGGACTACCTACAAAGTCCTTCACTTGGGGTAATATTGGCTCACTCTTTTCAGAGATGATAAAAAGTACGATAGGAGCTGTGGTAGTTTCCAGAGGATGTTTCATCCAATTTCAACATATGAAATGCCTCTTCAACCACAAGTCCTTGTTGAACCTTCTGAGACAATGCAACTCCATCAGACATATTGGATATAAAACGTCTAGAGGCCTTATGGGCATATAGGACCACATGGGAAAATACTACCGATTTCACCCATACGAGTTGGTATATGGAAAACATGTACTTATCCCCATTGAATTTTAGATAAAGACCTTCAAGATTCCCTAGATGAGAATTTCAGATAAATAGAATTTCACAATTGAATGATCTATATGAGATATATCAGGATGCCCTGCAGTAGACCAATCTTGTACAACAACAACAAGAAAAATGGCATGATAGATTCATAAAAAAAGAAGTAGTTTAAAGCTGGTGTCTGGGCCTTTCTTTTTGACTCAATATTCAAAGATTTCAAAGGTAAGTTTACCACTCACTGGCTTGGTCCTTATGAAGTTGAGTAGTTTTTGACAATGGTTTTGTAAGGATAAACATCTGATGATATAGGAGTTTAATTTGTGGTCAATGGCCACAGATTAAAACTCTACAACAAGCCTATGTCCTGAGTTGAATTTATTTCTCTTTACTTCAGCAAGCCAAGATGGAAGTTGTGAGTGAGAGGGGTAACTCTTCTACTCTCATTCCATCTTGAATTTAGTTTTTCTATAAATTTTGAAAAAAACAAATAATAAAAATTAAAAAGAAAAATATGGTTCAATTGTGAAAACTAGACCCCTGACACAACTAAACATGAACTTTGCTTGAAAACCAAGAAACTGGCTAGCATTGTTCACAATAAACAGAGTGTTCAATCTCTCGTAAATGATAGGAATTCTAGAATATGTGCAAATTTCCTGTAATTTCTTCCAGAGATCAGTTATTTCAATAAATCTAATCACACTTATTAATGATTGGTATGAGTAGTAGGTTTTATTTGTTCAGAAGTAGCAACATGCCTTTCCTTTATTCAATAGTAGCATAATATTCTTGATTCAGTAACAAAAAGTAAGTCTTCATATTTCCTATAATCAAAGACTTATTTCTTGTAATCAAAGACATATTCCAATAATGAAGACTTATTCAAGAAATGAAGACTAGTTCAACAACATTCAAAGCATTCCACATTATCTCTTAATAAATCAAGTTAAATCAACATTTCACTCACTCCAAGGTCAATAATCTTCAAGGTACCATCTTCAAAGCCCAACAATCCATTTCAGAAATAAAGGTTTGGTATATATGAGGTAATTGGTCTTTTGATATATGTTTACTTGTCAAAATCAAGGAAATCCTAAAAGTATAACTTATTTATGCTATTGCCATTAACTTTTAACTCATCCTAATGTTCTCTTAACATTAAATTATTCATTAATATGAATAATTCCTACTCTATCTATCTACCCTATAGTTCATAATTCATTCATTTACCATATTCTATCCTCATAAATGTTTAGCCTAAACCATTCATTACTTACTATGTTCTATGACCATATACCATTAACCTATAACCATTTATCCTAATGATTAACCTATATCATACACTCTCATGTGGCTTACCTCTACCTATAATCATTTGATTAAACCCTCATATAAATTGAATCATTTTTATATACCCTATGAGCATGATTTGACTATGAAACCTTGTTATGATATGACAACCCAAAACCACCACGATTTTAAATCCATTTCATTCGAACGTTAAAACAATCCCCCATTTCCGTCTGAATTCCTGCAAAAGTGTCAAATCGTTGCTCGACCATATTACCTATGCAGAGTGGTAGAACATGGTGGTTCCAAGTGTTATTAGATATGAGCCTCAGGGGATTGAATTATTGGAAAATTACCCTGGATGTAGAATAATTTTCCATAGAGTAGGGTTTTCGCAATTATTTGAACATTTCTAGGGTCAAAATGATAGAGTAACCAGGGCATTCGTTGAAACCTTCAATGGAGAAACTGCCAAAGTAGGGGATATCATGATTTATTTCATAGAGGAATCGTTGGTGCTGGTGATAGGGTTAGAGAGAAAAGGAAAATAATGGTTCAAAAACCAGTGATTAAAAGGTAAGGAATAGACACCATTCCTGAAAAAGGTTAAGGAAGAATGATCATTGGAGGAAGGGGGTGCCATGAACCTGGTTAGTTGACCCATGGAGAGACATTACATTTTTCTTGTATAAGTTCTTAACTTGCGAGGGGAGGTATAGTGTAATTTTTCTTTACCACTTTTGTGTGTTACAACATTTAAAGGAGAAAAACAAAAAGATTAATATGCCTTTCTTTCTCTTAAAGAGTCTCACAAGAATGGTTGTAGTTGTATAGAGAAGCCCTCAAAACATAGACATATGCATGTCCTAATTAAATTAATCATCATATAATATTTGAGGAAGTTTAATCAAATATGGGCCAACTTTCTGTAAAGGAATAGTTTTCAAGAAGGAACAACAATAATGGAAAACACTAAAATAACTGGAAAACGCGAGACACCTACTACTGGAAATGAGGAAAATTTACACAACACTGAAAGAATGTCATGGGATGAGGGTTCCAACTCACCTATAGAAATTATATCTTTAAAGCCACCAAGAAAAGATAGAGGATCAAGTTTTAAAGGCATTCCATCAATTACATGCAGGATCACCAGGGGTACAACCAAGAAATATCAAGAAATTCAAGAAGAATTGCCACCAAGACCAACCAAACAAAAAAATAAAAATAAAAATAACCAAGACCAACCAAAAAAAAAAAAAAAATATATATATATATATATATATATATATATATATAGCTTCAATATTTCAAGGATTACCTAAGAATCCCATAACAAGAAATTCAACTCTACAACCTACATTTAGTAAAGAGCTATTTGAATAGCAAGCTTTTGAAGAACAACCAATTTTTGAAGAAAACTAATCTGATGAAAGAAAGGTAACCCTTTTGGAACCTATTGTTTCTATTTTAACTTTCAAGTTACAAAAGAAAAAGAAGAGAATAAGTAAACTTAAGAGAACCATTGAAGAATTGGAAGTCTTAGATAGGAGCATTAAGGCAGAAAATGAACTGCTTAAGGCATATAGTGCCAAAATCAAAGAGGAACATGAGGAACTAAAGAAAAGGCATAATTTGTTGAGAAAATATGCTAGAAAGTGGTACGATCAAAACCAAAAGACAAGAAATTGGAATAGGATAGTGATGATCAAAATCAAAATGCAGAAATCAAAGAAGCAATATCTTTCAACATCCAATTTGAATCTCCTCATTGACACAACAAGGAATGTTTAGGGGAGTGGTAGGAACAATTTTGAACAATTTTGAAACAAAAGTGAATAAAATTGTCTTAGATTTAAATGCATGATGACATGCAATATCCTCTGTCTAGGGGAGATGTTGGGCTCCAATTTTGACACATTTCACCCCCTGCAACTTAGCCTAATTACCTTCTATTTTCGTCTAAAATCATTCTTTTTGCCCACTTCTACCATGTTAATGGAATAACAAGCATAATTAAGGTAACAAGTTGTCTTTTATTATAATTTCTTGATTTTATCTAGTAAAACATTATTCAAATTCATTTACTCATTAATTTACCAGAATTTCAGGTTATTACCAAAAATATTTTCCGCAATGCATCCAAGGTTTGCATAGCTCCGCTCCACCAAATCAGGATTTTTCACTTGGAGGTTGTTCGTGGGCTTCATCAGATGGTGAAATTCATATTTACCTTTCTCAAGATGATCTCTCCCATTTAGTTGATGTGAAATCAACATAACAACTAGAAACAAGAAATACACATGCCAGAATTGGTAAAACCCATGATTTCCCTCCTGAGATCTTGGATTTATGGCTAGAGGAAGTTGAATTCCCTCATCACATGGATAATTAAGGGAATAGAGAGAGATATTCAACAACTACCCGAGGGATCTTCGATCCCCTATTCTAAAAAGAGACTTTGATTGTAACTAATGTAGAAATTTAGGGAAAGAGATTTACTCTCAGAGCACTCCACCTTTTTCATGTAATTTCTATACAAATTAGAGATCAAGGATATATTGAGTTAGTCAAGATATTGAAATTACTATTGAGAAACATATGTTGTAATTTGTAAACTGTCATTCCAATTATTGATTAGAAGGATCTTATGTTTCATTTAGAGTGTTAGTAATTCTTTAGTGTTATGATCATATTTTGCAACATATTCCAGGAGGGCCCCTTTATATGTGTTGTATTCTTTTAATTTATGTTTTTCTTGCAATTTTGTCTTTTCCTGTAATCACAATCAATTTCCTGTAATTTGGTATTAAACTTATAAAATATTTTTACAGTTAATGAATTTCAATTACAATCAATCCTCACAAACAAGATTTCCGACAAATTGTGGTTATATCAATTGTTCAGAGTACTGTTATTGAAATAACTCAATTCCTATAATTGAATCAACCTCATAACTTCTTTTGCTACATTTTTCTGCAAGTATTTCTTTGCTACACTTTGATTGAGTAATTTGATTTTAGATCAGTTTGTTAGTTTACAATCAGAGGTGTCTCAACTGGATTTCAAACTTGTTTGAATTAACAAGGTCTACATTACAAAAATGTACACAATGGCATAAATTTGTGATCTGAATTTTTACCATTAAAAGTGAGTATAAGCAATTGGTCTGGAGATAGCCTTCATTGTGAATTAACATTGAATGTCCTTGTTTAGTTTGCATTATATTTACCCTTTTTTATAGGATTTTGAATGACCACAAGAATAATTCTGCACACACAGTACCTACACCTCATAAGTTTACTTAGTCTAGTTGATAAGTAATTGTTTCAGAATTTAAACAACTAAATTGCCCAACATAACTATATCATGACCTGTTCCTCCGTGTCTTCCTGTAAAAGCTCTATCTGGTTCTACATGTTCATTTTTTTTGAGTAGTTTCTCTTACTAGAGTAGTAAGCTTACAACTTCTTCAAATGTGGGAACTTGATTTTGAGAAGATACACAAAATGAAGTTACAAAATTTTGATATACATCATGTAGGCTATTAAATGGAATGGTTATGAATTCCTTATCTTTAATGTCTATTTCAATCACCAGTAATTCATTTTTTAATTCCTGCAACTTCTGAACATGATCTGTAATGGAATATGATGCTATCATCTTCAAACTAGTTAATTTGTTTCTCAACAATAAAATTCAAAGTTCATTTAAGTTTCATATAAATTCTTTAACTTCTTTCAAACATTAATAACATTAGTAATACTATGAATATGGGGAATAAGATCATCATCCAAAGAAAAGGTAAGAAGAAGTAATGCATTTTTTATTTTTATTTTTGCTTATAGTCATTAGTCATTGGGTGAGGTTTTGGAATTGTGTTAATACCTAGTTCCTAAAGATTATGATAAGATAAAATTTGTTCCATTTTTTTCCAAGCTAGATATTTTTTTGTCATTGGATGAGGTTTTGGAATTGTCTTGGTAACTAGTTCCTAAAGATTATAATAAGATAAAATTTGTTCCATTTTTTTCCAAGCTAGATATTTTTTGCCATTTAATTTATGAGACTAACATTATGAAATTATTAATATTATCCATATTTTTTTATATCTCTAAAAAAAAAATATACTTATAACATCAATAAAAATTAAAAAAACCCTTATAACCCCTTTCCAAAAAACTCATTCTAACTCTTTAAAAATAAAATTTATATAATTCTAAAAAAATCTAATAAAATTTACAATTTTGAAAAATCATCTTAACTCTTTAAAAATAAAATTTATATAATTCTAAAAAAATCCAATAAAATTTACAATTTTGATTTTTTTTTTTAATAAAAATATGTCCTTCATATTACCCCAAAAATCCAAATCAATGTGTACTTTATCTAATTGATGTTGTATGTACAATACACGTCCACCAATCCGTACAATTTATGCTTTCGTTGCACATAATTACAATCTCTATATCTTGTAATTTCATTCGTCATACTATTATCTTGTATGCCATACAAATCATAGGTCTATGTTGCCGCTATACAAATTTGCTGCCCTTTTTTAAGACATCGACGTTCACATTTTATTTATTTTTTATTTTTTTTGTCACTCATAGTCGTCGTATGCCCATATTCACTATACTCGTGAAATTAAGTTCAATTAGTTGCCATACAATTTTATGTTTTTTCCGGCCATACAAATGTCTCTTGAACTCGATTTCCTTATTCACCTCTAGAATTCTATGTCTTTTTCTATGAGATTGTGCATGTGCCAAAATTTGTGTGTACGTCGTCTTTATGATTACCCTATTCCATAATCATTGTGGCTTTGATACCATGATAAATTATAATATTTGAGAGTATGCAAGAGACAAGTGAGAGACTAAATTAGAGATATGTTTTATATCAATGCATATCAATTTACATAAAATGATGTTGTATATATATCTAGCAAGTTTTGTTTCCCATTAGGAACTAGTCATCTAATTTCATAAATGCATTAACGTAAATACCATTTATTATGAATGATTTATTTCCACTTTATGAAATTATTATTTTAGTACATAATATTAATTATTTCTTAGATAAAATAAACATTACAATATCTAAAACATGAATTGGAAAAATTAAGTAGGAAGGTGTGTACAATGACTATGTGGGGATAATTGAATGCGTTGGAAGACATTGTAACGATTGATGTTATGGATAGAATCTAGAGAGAATTGGTGCGAGATGAGATCTCCTAGAAATTGGTTGCAGGAGATTGACCATAATAAAAGTGGTGGTTGAATTTGATTAGATTAACTGCCATATGAGTTTAATCCTTAATGATTTGATTGGAAATACTGACAAAATGATGAGGATAAATAATGATTGATGATTATACTTAATACAAGAGTGCCTCAATATTAAGGTTTAAAGTATAGATTCTATGTAATGATTGCAATGCATGGATGATTGTCTTGATTTTTTTTCCAATGTGGATGATTGCAATGATTTGTTGGGCTAATGATTCATTTCCTATTGTCCTTAGTCCGATTATAGTTTTGTTAAAATTGTTAGTGTGCTCATATCTCAAAGAAATAATTTTAGGTCGAGATAATTATTGTTAAGTGATTTTAGGGGTTGTTTGTTGAGTGATTATAGGGACTAGTTGTTTCACAAGATACTCTCTCATTTTAATCATGTGCATCATTGTTAAATTACAGTATTGCTCTGTTATGGTTCAAATACCATTGGTCTTAAAATATTCATTTGGTTTCAATCTAAGTCAAGCAATGCACCCACATAACAAACCAACTAGCCAAGCACATAGATACTTCTCATTAACCACACCTCTAAAAACACAAAATAAATAAATAGAAACAATCGATCAATGAGTCTACTATCTCTACTTCAAAGGTTGTGAAGTAGTATAAAATAAAGACATTGCGATTCCTTCCCTCACACACTGCACTGCATGTGACTCAAACTATCTTGGAGACCACATACATAGTGTGAAGCCTAGAACAAATTGGGTTTAAGCATGGACAAAAAGTGAGATCATTGTTTACGAAACTTACAAAGGGAAAACCAATGGAATTGTTGTTTGACAAAGTTGAAATTTATGATGAATTTTCTTATGTTTGTGAGATTACTATTGTTGTTGAGACTGGTAGGTGATTCAAACGATCGACAATGTGGATATTTTTTGTTTGAAGAAAAGTTTTTTTTGGGTGTAGTATGGGTTCAAGCCTTCTACAAATTTTATTCCACGCAAATTGTATAACAAGCTCTCCATGTCTACCTTAGACACATTCCAAAAATACAAACAAAAGGATGAATATTGGTAAATATGTAAATCGATCTCCATAAAACTGTCCTTGGCACTCCCTTTAACCACATTTTTGTTAGTAGTATACTCGAGCATGAGTATCATGAAAAATCAATGATGTTATATAATGTTAAACCTCCAGTAAAGAATTTACAAAGAAACTAGCTAAGGAGCAACAACTCATCACATACAACAAGTTGATTCCAATGCAAGAGAGCTATCATAATTGTTTCTTTTTGTGAGAAATACTTGATTATTTTTTTAGGGAGTGGGGGATATAAAAGGGTATGGTTTGTATTAAAAATTAGTTGTGGTTGAACTACCTATCAAGTTAGTACAAAATGATGATATGCTATTTGTTTTGGATATTTCATAATATCTCCAAAATTGAAAATTGCTACCTACTAACTATGTTAACCTTGCTATCCCAAGCATATATCTATAAAGACAATTAGTATATTGTTTAGTGAACCAATTTAAGAAAAAAAACTATTTTTTTAAAACATTACATAGACCCATTTTTAATATAAATCCTGCCCACTAAGGGCTTCATATCGACCCAAGAAATTTTATTGGCTAATCCTATCTCAATGTCCCCTTCTAGGGCTGGCTCTTGTTGCACAATCTCTTCTTATTTTTACTTGATACCTTAATGATCCAAAATATAGATTGGGGGGAACCAATTATTTCCACCCATTCTCCAAGGGATTATGTATAGAAGGACACCACCAATTCTCCAATTTTATGACCCTATCTTGAAACAACTAAACTTTTTCTTCTGGTGCTTCATACCTCTTATTATGATTTTCCATGAAAATTGTGAATTCCTTTTGCTTCTTACTATATGCTTCCAACTAAAAGTTTTTACCAATTACATATATTTTAATGGGTTGTTTTTCCATTGCATCCTTATACTCTCAATATTCCTTCTACTCTTCCCACTTACGCATATATAGAGACAAAGAATATTGGATTTCCACTACATGAACCTCACATCTCCTTTTACCTCCATGAATTTCGACAATCTCACATAGTGCACACTAGTTTGCATGACAGCGACAACTAGTCATTATACTAACACATATCTATCCCTTGAGGAAATCCTTTGATGCTTGTAGGTGAATACACTTCAATACATCACACTCAAGCTCCACAAGACTCCAATTTGAAATAGTCGATGTTGAGGCACAACATCGCTACTCTTGTCTACACCTATAGATAAGAAACATTTCAACCTTCTCTCAACAACTAACAAAAAATAAGAAACATGAAGCAAATTCCATACTGATAAGCACATACTACCACACACAAACCTCTATCCCATGTCTATTTGAGTTGATAGAATTCACTACAGGATTGAGTGAATGAGAAGGTATTGGTGCCCATAGGGGATTTAATTCATTATATGCTCATCATAATCTTCCTAAACCACTTGCCTMTGATACAACAACCCATCATACTTTGGAAATATAMCAAATGATTCAGGGGATGTGGGATGAAATTGGATCTCCCCCATTTACACTCACCATTCCACTTAAACTAAGACTGCTTCATTTGCTTTTAAATATGCTAATTATTACAAGGTGAATCCATGCTTATGTGTCATTTTTTTTTAGTGAAATGAGGAGATTAAAATTTTAACTTTTATATACTTTTTAAATTGAATCCCTCAAAACTCATACATGCATTGTGAATTTTGACATATAGTGAAAAACAATTTGTAGGGAATTGTGTTGTCTTTTTAACAATAGTTTTTTTCCAAAAAATATTAATGAAATTTAATGTGTCAAATATACATTTAATTAAATGCATGTCCTTTCAAATTTATGTAAAAGTTAACATTTGATTTTTGTTCTGAACACCTAACTCAATGTTCAATGTATAATTTCAAACAATATTACATAAGCACAACCCACAAAGAAGGTAGTGGTGCATGTTTTTTTGTTTTTTTTATTAAATTTGTCTATGGAAACAATTTTTTTTAATTATTTTTCAAATATGAAAAATTATTGTTTGAATTTCATTTTATACACCTTTGTGTTCCCAAAAATTTTGATTCACCTATTGACCTAAAATGAAAAACTATAAATACCCTTTTGATGAGTAAAAATCCATGGAGTGCACACATATATTTTATAATTTTTTGGTTACGAGGTTTTTAAGATACACATTTTTCTTTTGGGGCCTTCACTACTTGGGAGAAAAAAAGTAAGTACAAGTTTTAGAACAAACAAATAAATAATATTGTATGAAATAAAAAAGAGAAAATCATATCTCATTGGATAGAGAATTCAATGATGAATCTACATGCATCGATTTTTCCATCTTCCATGGAATATATGAAGGGATTTCACCTACTGGAAGTTGTAGTACCATGAAAACCTGCAAAAATGGGGAGGATTCTTGATTTTCAAGCCCTTAATAAAGGGTTTTAAAATACCGTGATCAAGTTAGTTTTGAAATGTATAGTTTCTTTTGGTTTAAAATTCTCAATCAAGGTTTTAATCCATTGATTGAAGTTCAAAACCTCAATCGAGGGTCCACACAGGTCGTTTTGACATGCATGGATTGCTAAAAAATGGGACCGAGGTTCATGCATTCATCCATTGCTAAGAGGAAAATTTTTGAGGTATGGCTATGAAATTTGGGTGACATTAGTCCCCCTACCAATAAATCCTTTATCCACAATAGCTCTTCGACTCCTAATGTAGATATATAACTTGCTTTCAACCAGTTTGTGAGAATCATCTTGTTAAGAATCCCACAAGCTTGTGTAGCTATTGATCTGAAGGGAAGCAATTCTTGCTTGAAGATTACTCTATTTCTCTCTAGACATACCTTCCAACACATATATTTTGGCATTGCCAACCATATTATTTTTAGTAGAGGTTTATTCAATAATGCGTCTTTAAACTTTTTATGCCATAGTTGAAACATTTCTTGTTGGTTCTGAGGGATGCACATTTATTTTTATGCATTTGATGCACATTATTGTTGGGATAACTCTTTCCATGATTCAATTATTCTTATTTCTTTGACTATCTCAACATACACATTTTTGGACATCCCTACTTGCATGTTCGGATGTCATCTCTTTTGGCATCTTTAATTTTCTTTATCTTCCTAAAAAACAAAAAATAAAATAAAAAAAAGTCGATCAATATTTCTATGAAGTAAATATAGCAAATGCTTGATATGGTTTAAACTATAACCCAGTTCTTGAATTCATTGGATTCCTTTTTGTATTATAAGTGAAAAGAACATTTATATGTTATTTCAACTATATCTCTCATAGTGTTATAAAATATTTCGCCCCTTTCATATACTTCCAACACCACTCTAGATGAACCGAGCACTAATTTTGAGTTGTTATATTCTTTGTAGTGAAAGTCTAGTCAAGGAGGATCAACTGGCGGTCGAATTCGAGGTGGATTGACAACAAGTTGAAGGTCGAGGATAGTCGACCGACTAAATTCGAAGTCGAAGGTTGAGGCGGTTTGACATGTTAAAGGCATTGAATGTTGGAATATTGGTTTTTTTCATTGATGTCAACCCTAGTCATTGGTTGTAGTCATTGATGTCAACCCTAGCCATTGGCTTTTGGAACCCACAATTGATCGAAGTAGATAGAAATGAAGGAAATTACACATGCAGGTGCAACACCCATGTATGGATAGTATAAGTCATGCCGCTTCCGGTGGTATGTGGCACGTCACGTGGATCGTCATGATTGAGGAGAAATGAATTTTTGAAGATGACAATGTGAATTGAAGAAGAAACAACATGTTGGCCCTAATGTTAAAAGGAAGTGACATAAAGGGTATAAATACATATCATTATACATTCATTTTAAGCACACACAAGTTTGTTAATGAACAAGGAGATATAAGTCAAATTTCAGAGGAAATCTGAAGTAAAGAAGGTCGAATTTCAAGGGAGGATGAAGTCTTTTGGTGATGTGTTCTAAGGTATGTTACTTACATGTCATCTTACCATTGTCTCTATAACTTTGTTTCTAGAGCGATTCAGATGGTGAAATTCGGAGGCTATTAAGAAGACATATCTAGGTACCTATGGTAAAAATTTAATCTCTTTATTCACTCTAATTTTGGAGATACACTCTGTGGAAGATAGGGTTTTTGACTAGTCCTGAAGCTAGTCATAAATAGGTGTTCCGAGTAAAACATGCATAATGTATTCATAGAGAATCCAAATGAAGTGAGACCAATTTCATTGGAAAGAGTACAGGCTGTAGTTTCTTGTGTAAAAATTTCAAAATATGATGTTAAATATTGAGCACGGGGCATTCTGTACAAGTTAGCTCTCCTGAATAAACCAAAATTGAATAAGGTCTACCATTTTCTCTGTAACTTCTTTTCTGGGAGGATTCAAGGAATAAAACTTGGAGGAGTTTCAGAGAATACATTGAGTAATATTATATATAGGATCAAAGTATTCCAAGAAGTGAAGAATTGCAGAAGTTGAAGAAGTCTCGGGAAGCATTATCAGGTTCTATGTGATGGTTGGTTTATGGTGATAATTTAATGTAAAGTTTTATTATCTATCATATATTCTTGGGTGGAATGAAGGCTCAATGATGTGTTATATTATTTTCATGTGTGTGTGTGGGCACGTCAGATTCGACAACTACGTCTGACGATTTTTTCTATTTTAGCGGTTTTCTAAATTAATCCTAGATTCATGGATTGGGGTTTTGGTAGCTACGGAATACCTAAAACATTGTATATATTGTATGGTGAATGTTGAAATTAATACAATGAAGATTTGAAAGGTGCGGCACCAAGGAAGGTTGGTTTTCTCCCGGTTAAGGGTTTCCAGTGTAAATCTCTATGTACTATGTGTATGAGCCATTGATTAATTTATGTTATTCTTAAGAATATGTATGCATTGCTTTACTTCACAGGTTTAAAACTTACAGGATGGAGAGGGAAACCCTCTCTTGATATTGGAGGATTGTATATTCCTTTTGGAGGTTTATCCCTCCCTTTATATTTGAAAGTTGTAGCTTCCCTTGGAAGTCATTACTTCCCTTGAACGATAACTATTGATTATTTCTCATATATTGTGCATGGTGTATTGTGGTGTATTGGTGTAACTCTTCTACTATTGTTCATTGCTCATTGGATATAATTGAATATATAATATGGTTGAAGTATAAGTTGATTTTTTTTTAAAATTGTACTTGATACTGATTCACCCCCCTCTCAGTATCAACATCGAAAACAAATCAAATAGGTCAATCAAAAAGAGGTCGAGAGGCGGGTGTGTGGTAGTCGACTGAAGATCGAATGAAGCCCAACTGATAATCAACTGGTAATCCGACTGTAAAATAATCTCAAGATTCGTGGGATTTGTAGCTAATGATTTGCATGGATCTTTAACCATTTTTGGGAACCATTCTTTAAGGTTTTCCCTACTGTAAAGCCTATAAAGAGGCGCGTTGTAAGGCTATAAAGGCTAATATTGAATCTTTAGATGATGAATGACTAATCACCAAGAGTTTTTAATTTAGAGGTTGTTGGTCATGCAAATGTAAGACAAATTGGATACATGGTTGTTCTTGCATAAGCAAGAGGGTATGATGTTGATTGTGTCTTAGGTGTGGACCAAGATTATACATGTAACCTTTTATTCATATTGAATAAGACAACAAGAGAGAAGAAATCTCAAGGAATGATGGTTTTCCCGGTTTGGGTTTCCAGGGTAAAATGTCTGTGTATTGTGTGATTGTTGTGTCATTTACTTTCTTGCTAAATATTTATTCCTCTCTTATACTAGGTTTAGCATGGAAGTCTGTCTCATTTCCTAACATGTGGTATTAGAGCAAAGTTAAGCTTTGATGTGTGGTATCGGATCTTGATTTACCAATCTTGAATATGAGAGCTAAACCTAGGTACAATAAGAGTTGTAAGTCATAAATTGTGTTAAAGAATGGCAAGAAGTTTGAGAATAGAGATTGAAAAATTCAATGTCTCTTCAATGTCTCAAGTGAGGATTCGACCAAGAAACTATGGGCCAAACTGAGAAGCTTATACTAGTCAAAATCTCTGGTAAACAAGTTGTTTCTCATAAATAAATTGTATCTTCTAAGGATGAGTGATGACATTTCGGTGACTGAGCATTTAAATATGTTTAATACCATTTTAAGCCAATTATCATCCGTGGATATTAAAATCACCAAGGAGGAGAAGTTTATTATTCTATTATGTTCTTTGCCAGACTCATGGGATAACTTAGTCATGGCTATAGGGAGTGTTATCGCACAATATGTAGGTTGGAAAAATTCTGACCCAACCACCAATTGAAAATAACTAGGAGAGCACCTACCCATTGTCACCTTAGGCAAGTGTTCTTGTCACTTTAGAGGTGAGGTAGTCACCTCAAGGGGGGAATCCTGGTGACCCTGGAGGGAAATGAGATGGAAAATTATAAGTATGAATGGATGTCCCTAAAGGTCAATTATAATTGGAAAGGGAAGCTTGGAAAAGGGTCTTGGGAAAGGAAGAGGGTTTCCAAATGAGTTGAGTGACATGTCAAGAGTAAAGTACCTGCCCGAGACACAATAAAAACCAAGAATACTTGTAATAAGTTAGTTGGACAAGCAATTTAATCTTGTTGTCCCTAATTGAAGAAAAATAAATGATATATATCAGCATATAGAAAATAGTAAAAGGTGAAAAATAAGTGCTAGAAGTATGATTGAATAAGCAAGAGACAAGCTAGTTAAGGCTAGCTCAACTCAACAATGATAAAGCAATACTCTAGCATAAAAGAAAGGATGGAAAAAGATAATTGCAGTGATATTTATCAGCCTTATGGATGTAGCAAACCAAGTTTTATAAAAAAAAAATTAGCCAATGAAAATCACCTTTAACTATCCCAACAAGTGCGCTAGGGTTAGTAGAGAGTTAGGGTAAAGTTAGGGGTCAGTCCTAGGGTTAGTTTAGGAGTTATTAGAGGTTAGAGGGTTAGGTTTTCTACGACCTTATGGTTGTAGAAGTTATTTGTAACATCAACAATATTTAATGGTTGAAAGGGGACGCTTAAATGAGGCAAGAGATCCAAAGGCTCAAAGAATAACTTCCAAAAGAGATATATTCAAAACTTGAAACTTTCATGTTTACCAAGGCATCAATTTATTTCTCCAATGCAACAAATAATGACTAGTTCTTTTAATTATTGGGTTAATGGAGTCAATAAAATAATGAGCTAGATGTACTACCTCCTTGGGGGTGTAAATCCTCTTATTCCCCAAGGAAAGTATCTCTAGCTAGGGTTTAGACTAAGAGGGTGCATGCACCTATACTTCTCTTAGTAAACCCTTAATAAATCAACAATACTTAAGCATAAAATGATGGAGGATAAGGTGGGGGTGTATACCGTTATACTTCTCACCTATCTCTAGAAAAATAACCTTGACTTGAATAACAAATGATAGCATAAAGTAAAAGCCTTACGAATTCAAGGAAAAATGCTAAGACAAACCACCACAATAGCAAACAGAGAGCCTTCCAAGGCTAGTGCATCACTTCCACCAACCAATAACCAATGAAGTATCCATACACAAGAGAACAAGAGATAAAATAACCAAAGATAACAAAATTTTCGGTCCAATACTTCTCACAATTGGATTTATATGATTCAAAATGAGATCTTATGATCTCTATTTATACAAAATGTCACTAACATAGTTTTCCCACATAATTACGAGTCAAAAACCCTAATATTTCCCCTTTACACAAATAATATTAAACAATTCATCTATAAATTCACTTTTACACAAAAAGGAACCCTAACTTAAGGTGATGTCACCCCTTTAGGGGACGTTTTGACACTAGGAGCAAGTCATTAGAGTTGGATATGCATCATTAGGCCTCCAAAGGCCACAAGTCAATCATCTAGGCCATATCCCCATGGTGAAGGCCTTATTCTCCTCAAAACATCCATGTGTCAATGAGTAATAACTTCACCACCAAACCTTAACCCTTCTAGGTGACATCATGCCTCTAAAGATGATGTTTTGCCTCTCCTAGGAAAAACGTTTGGCATGTGAGAGGGATAGGTCATGTCTTCTAGGCCTCCGAAGGTATGTCTCTTTCATCCAACATGTGGGCCCTTGGCATGAAACCTGTGGGCTTCAAGCCCCATGGAAACCCAAGCTAGGCTTGTTCCTCCACAATTGTCCACCAACTAGGTCCTGCAAAGACAAATAAGAATGCTCTCCAAGGATCTCAAGTCAAAATATCACGATGAGTGAATCAAACCAATAAATGAGACACCTAAGCATGTGCATAAAAGATTACCCTGTCAAACAAATAAGTGCTCAAAGAAATTATGCGACTTTCCAAGCTTGGATATGAGAGGGTTGATGAAGTGTCCTATTGGGTAGATATTTCCCTAGGTCAAGAAGTGTTTCCCAAGTGATCCCTCTCTAATCCATGTAGAGTGGATGAAGTGGTTAAGGATCAAGACTCATTGGGCATGGGGTTCATGACATACAAGGGGTTGTAGTGTCTAATTCATGGGTGCCTTTGTAGAGGGTGTGTGGCACCTTTGTTTACAATGCACTTTTTCCAATCCCATCCTCTTGCCATTATTTGTTTCTTTCGTGTTTTAAAGGATGAGTTGAAGGCCACTTCCATGGCATGGTGTCCAGATAATGAATGACAGTGTCACTCAAAAATAACTTGCATAAATGAAAAGGTTGGCTCATGATGAAACCCCCTTTCTCTTAGCCATGCAACTGAGAGCCATTACCCTGGATTGGTGACCAGATGACGATAATTTCATACCACTAGATATCCATGATCATGATAGGTCGGCTCATGATGATACCTCCTATCTTGCAACTAACCCCCTAAGCATTCATAATCGTTTATTCTTGTGGGTCCCCATTTTCTTATAGAGACACGTTTCATTTATTTCTTGGGGTATCCCCAGGAGAAGCATCTGGAAGGTTTCTATATAGGATTTTATCTTTTTAACCAATAGTAATCGCTCTGGGCCTTCAACGCCTTATTCCCATAGAATGAGGGACAACCCTTTCTTGGGTCAATACCCCCTAAAATCTCAAGAGATAAGGAAATGGGGGGGGGCTTAGTGATGGAAAGTGGTAAGTATGGATGGGAATGGTATGATGGCTCTTCAAGGGAGTTCCTAGTAGAAAACCCATTTTTGAGGAATACCACTTACTAGGGAACAATGTCAACCACCAAGGTGAAACAAGGAAAAAGGCATAATGTCCAAGAATATGTCATGAAATTGAAATCAGTCTAAGATACAACATACTCAAAATGCCTCAAATATTGATATGACACTCACCATAATACCTGACTTGTACCTCATGGAGAAAGGCCCAGTGCCTCTCAGAAGCTAGTTGGTGTGGTGGATGCCATAAAAAAATCTTGACCTATGTGGTGGTGAGAAGGATCTCCATCTGTGCAATTGGATACTCCTGGTCATGTAGTATCTCGACACTCCATATCTGCAACTTGAGGGCTTCGAGACATAATCTCTTTAGTTATCCCACAAAATGGGGATAACATCTGGATCCTACATGGGGATATATGCTCATCATAGAGTTCATGAGAACCACAACATCTCCTGGTAGACACATACTTACCAAAAATCAAACAAAATCATCAGAGCAGCTAGGGTGGTGCTATCACTGTTCATCCATATATATAAAAATCGAAAATGAAAATTGATCTAGAAAAGAAAAAATTTGACATTTTTTCAAAAATTTCTAAACCAAGCATGAAATCAATATGCAAGTAGAGAAAAATGAAAAATGAAATGCATCTAAACTAGTATGAGAAATCAAAATGCATATGCAAGGAAAGAAAAATGACCTACCTACTTACCTAGGTCTTGGCCTTGAAGAAGTCATGTGACCTGAACATAAGGTTGGAGAAGAGATCCACTCACTGGTAGTGGCATCTTTCTCCCATCTAAGGCTGTCAAATAGTAGTTTTCTTCATTAAACTTCTTCTTAACAATGTAAGGGCCAATCCATGAGCTGTCATCTCTCTGGTCATAATTGGGCTTTCCCTTTCTCTTGTCCCACATGAGCGCAAAAATTCCTTCACTGAAGTTGATGCTAGGCATACTCTCAATGTATGAATATGAAAGAGCCTTTGTGTTGACCATCCCTTTAATGGTTTCTTTTTTTTCTTCATCTTCCTTTTTCAAAATATGGATAGACCCTGGCTCTTTCCCTCGGTACTTCGTAAGTTTCTCTTTGTATTCATCTGTCCATGGGAGAAGCATATCTATGGAGTCTTTTTTCATGAAGGGAAATTCCTGTGGATTGTAATCAATGGTATTTGGAACTTCATCAAATTCATCTTCACTTATGTAGTCAGGACTGCTAGGATCGGTGGCATGCTTGTCACCTCTCTCTCAACTGTATAATACCTCAAAGGTGCCATCCTCCATGGGGATGGGTACATGGGTAAGGTCCATTCTAAGAAAACCCTCAAGGGCAGAAGACCAACTCCTTGATAGGAGCACCCCCCAAGCATCTGGAACATCGATCACTACTACATCCATGAAGATTCTAATATGTGGAAAATCAATCAGAAAAACCTCAACGTCCTCACATACCTCATAAACCTTGACCATTTTAAAATAAATAACACATACATTACCATAGGGCCAGGTTGTCTTCAAACCAAGTTGTTCCATCACCTTCAATGACATAACATTTCTTGAGGCCCCAAAATCAAGCATGCAGTTATTCAGGCGGAGGCCATTCATGACTAATGAAAGATAGAATGGAGGATTCTTGTCCATTTTCCGATCAAGGTACATAGTATTCAAAATGATAGGAGGGTCTTCCTTCTCAATCAGTACCTGTAATAGCTTCAAGATTTCCCTTTTTACAGAAGGGATCTTGCACATCTCTGTCACTCGTACCGTCATATTCAGTTTCCCAAACATGTTTGCAACATCTATATTCAACTAAATCTCTTCTGCATGAGTTAGCTTAGGAAGCAACTCATGCACCGGAGGTGCAGGTGGTGGGGCCACATTCTTTGCTGATGGAAGAGGAGTGTCAGGTTGTGATGGAGGGGTTTAAGCTTTATTTCTTCTAGTGTAGGTAAAATATTCCCTCCTCCTTAATTCCTTCTTCTAATCATGTGTTAATTTATTAAAGGCCTGAAGTATCCCCTCTCTTTCTCCTCGTCTTCTGGCTTCATTGATTTTTTCTTGTGTGACTTGTTCCTCTTGGAACACACATATGATATCCATGAAATTCATATCATCAGGAGAATCTTCATCTTGTCTGGGGCATTCATATTCTCTATGATGTTCTTGGCATGGAAGGAACCAAGCTTCTATGTCAACCGTTCCAACTGGTTTCAAAGTATCTGGGGCCTTTGCCTCATGCTAAGGTCTTGGTTTACAATTTGTGGCATCTCTCTGTTTTCTAGAAAACTGAGGTCTGGGAGCGTATTGATTTCTCCATACCGTAGTCAAACGACCCTGCTAGCGGGGAAAATCCCCTTATTACTATACTGGGTCAGAGTATAGGCAGATCATTGATCTCCCTTAAAAGGAAATACTATTTTAAACTACCCCAAACAATCTAGCCTTAAAAGATAAGAGAAGGAAAATAGGGTTTACCTTAGGTCCTTTCAGATGGTGTTGACCTCCTTCTCGTTTGTAGTTTCTTGGAATGTTGGTCTCCTTCCAAAGCTAACATGCAAACAATTTAGACAACAAAGCTACAAGATATTCTATCTCTACTTATCAATGTTAGGGTCCAAATACGAATGTGAAAGCATTAATCAAATAAGCACAAAAAAACAATATTTGGGACAAGAACAGAATTATTTTATTTAGATGTGAAGATTACAAATAGTTACAACCTTCTTGTCGTAAGATTCTCCACGAACCTGGTCCAAGCTCCTCTTACTGCTGCTCCAAGTGCATCATTCCCATAATACCTCTCACAATCAACTTATATCCTTAGGAAGTAGGAAAGGGATTGTATAGGGAGAGAGATGGAGGGGGAATGCTGAGGCCAAATCTCAGAAAGGACTGCAAAGCTTGGGCTAAAAGGGGAAGGGATTTTGGCAGAGTTTCTTTGTTCTAATGCTTGATGTTGGAATGGGACCACAAGACCTCCTTTTATATGACGAAAGGATAGTTATTCGGTTTGGGAATGGGATACAATGGATGAATTGGTTGGGAAACCCTCTATAGCCCATAAACTCCATCGAATTCCTTGCAAATTTTTATCTTTTGCAACTTTTGGAGCTAAACGCGAGCTATTTAGTATGAAACTAGCATATGTACGTGGGATGTCTAGTATGTATCTAGCGTATGTACGTGGGAAGTAGTGCAGCAGGACGCGTACATGCTCCAAAAAATGGTTTTTAAAGAGAGATCCTTTTTCCAGAATTATCTATTGGTTGGAAAAAGGGTTAAACTCATACCGAATAGACGTTCTTTCTGAACCAATTAATGAGTGTGAAAGGAACAAGGTCACTCGATGATATTTTCATATTTAGGGAGTCTGAAAAGAGATTAACTATGGACTCCGAGGGGGTTCCTTTTTCGTGAGTAATCTCCAAGGCCTGAAAAAGAGATAAACCAAAATAAAGGAGAATGTTCCTTTTTCAAAAATTTAGTCCCTCACGCCTGAAAAAGGGTTAAACTTATGCCTGAGAATACTCTTCTAGCGAACCGAAGTTCCTAGAGAATACCTTTATTCGTAAAATTAGCCATCCGGATCGAAAAAGGGGTAAACTACTGTCAAACAGACGTGCCTTCAAATTTGAGTTTGGCGAGCGTGAAGGGAAACACGATCGCTCAAGAATATTTTCAATTTTAGAGAGTCTGAAAAGGGCTTAAAGAAGACTCCAGGGAGGTTACTTTTCTCAAGTAATCTAGATGATATTGAAAAGAATAAATACAGTCTCATTGGATGTTGCTTTCAAAATTTAAAGCGAACTTGAAAGACAACAAACCGTGCTCATTAGGGACTCCCGTGGGTATAGGCCAGAAAAAGATGAAGAAGAATGAGGCTTCAACACATAGTCATGGCAGGGCTAAAAGGAATCCCGTGCCTATGAATTACTTCGACATGGGCACCGAATGGAAAACGGATCTAACTAGGATTCCCATGGAAGGAAGGCTCTACCACATAAAGTACGACACACCGATCAGTAAGGAAGGTTAATGTTTCAATTCATTGGGGTCGATCCTAAGGCCAAATGAACCAGGAAACGAATAATACAGAAATGCAAGTAGGGAAAAATCTAACCTATATTCCAGTTTCGAGGTCAATATCTGTCAGAATAGATCGATATGATGAAAAAATTTCAAAGAAAAATGTCTTTAAGATCCTGTATATAAGGCCAATAACACTCATCCAAAAGTTAATAAATCCAATATAGATAGAAAATTCAAAAAATAAGAGGTGCTACTGAATACAAAACTTGAAAACATTAAACCTAGACTGTACAATATGTACAAGGTATTGCAAATCCTTATGTCTCATGTGTGGTAGTAGTTCTGGTAGAGCCCATTGCTAGGCTCTTACCAAGAGTCTCTTCGATAGTCAACCTGAAATTCTTCCAAAAGGGAAGAAAACACAAACCACGATGTAATTCTTCCCATGGTATAGAGACCGTAGTCATGGATTCAAGGATAGCCTCATTCAAAGGCAATTCAAAATCCAAGAAATCATACAAACGAGGAGGGTTGACAGTCCCAAAGGGAGAATAAAACTGAAAATATTCCATATAATGATGGAGGTTTCGGCTAAGACTGGCATAGTCTATCAACGAAGAATCATAAGCATGAGTTCTTGAGGATCTACAAACAGTGAGATCATACTCAAAAGAAAACTCAATATCACTTGGACCAAGAGGGGGAAGCACGGGCTCCCATTCCCCCATTGGATAAACTAATGGATCAATTTTTGAGACCAAGTCTCGAGAAGGAAAACATGAGTGAACAAGTTCCTGCTCAGGAGTAATTGAACACAGAGGATAAGACACCACATAATTTACCTGTGGCGGGGTAGAGTCTACATGAATACTAGGAACATACAAAGGGACAACTTGAACTAACGTCGAATTAGGATGGTGATTATCAAATGCCAATTGGTCGATAGTAAAATGCTTCCATTATGAGGGAAATGCATCACCTAGAAGAATGTAAACACCACAACATTCATAACATATACATAATCACACCCAAGAACCATATTGGAATCTAGCGGGCCTTGCACCACTATAACATTGACGAGGACAGTCTTCCCACCTAATGAGATAGGAAACTAAGGAAGAATCCCCAAATACTCACTAGGACATCTATAAACATCCAACAACTCATGCGAATAAGACACAAGTTCAGGAGAACCCAAATATTTCCAAGTCGAGGATGATAGAATACCTGCGAAGGATCCATCATCTAAAATACATCGGTAAATGTTTTTTGAATTAACTTCAACCCTTATTTGAAAGGGTGCAGAAGAAGGAATACAAGGATTAACAAGTTCATTCCAATCAAAGGAAACTATCCTAGGACTTGGAGGGGGTGTGATCGAAGTGAGAAGAATGTCCCCTTGTTCTAAAGGTATTGAACTAGAAATGCTAAATACATAGTCGGTAGACACATCACTCCCCATTAGAAGAGTGGTATCATCCAAATATTACATCGACGTGACCACTTTGGTAGACTCGACACTCTCCAAGAGAAGAGTGAGATCAACCAAATATTGCATCGACATGACCACTTTGGTAGACTTGACACTCTCTAAGAGAAGAGTGGGATCAACCGAAGATTGCATCAGCATGACCACTTCCTCAACCAATGGATGAATACACTGTGAGACAACATGGTATGAAGGCACATCACCCCCCAAAAAAGGAGTGACAACGGTCGAGGATTGCATCGGCATGACCACTTCATCAACCAATGGTTGAATAGGCTGTGAGGAAACCTCAAAAGACTCAAAATTAGAAGAGCTTGTAGACAGGGACGACAATCTTTGTGCCTCTAGAATTCTGGGGCGTAAATTAGTAAGGTGATCTCCCTTGCAAAGCTTACAAGGGAACTTAGGTTTATGTCCTATGCATCTAGGTTTCTCAACATAATCAATGCCCCCAACATGACTAACAATGGTTGGTTGCACATCTCCAATGTGACTTGCAGAGGTTGGTGATTGGTCAATAACATGACTCGCATAGGCTACAGACCTATCACCAGTATGACTAGCAGTGACTGCACTTTTTCCCCCAGCATGACTTACATAAGCTGGGTGCTTTCCCCCAACATGACTCACAGAGGTTGTTGACAACTCTCCAACATGACTAGTAGAGGTATAAGGAGGAGGAGAAGACCTTTTTGATAAAGGAACATCAACATGATGCCCATGACATAAGGTGCTTAACTGAGAATTGTCAAGAACATTCGTGACTTTTGGAATGGTACCCAACCAAACCGATAGTCCCACATTCAACCCAAGAATGTACATAATGACCATCAAAGGGACACCAAGATTTCAAAATAAAGTAAAAGCACAAGAATCCCATTATGAAGGGGTTCCTTGGTTGGTATCGTCAGTAACTTTTGCCATGAAGATCTCATGTAGAGGTTCTTCCCTTGCGGGATTGTTCAAGTTCGTAAAAGTCTCACACACTGACTCTAGCGAACCAATGGTATAAAAAACAATGCCTATAAAGAGGTGCCTCCACGTTTCTCAGTGGAAGACCGAAAAGTCCTCATGAATGGAGGAATGGGAAGTCTACCACCTTAGGTCAGAGACCTAAAGCAATGACTGACTGACTCACTATAGAAAACTAGGGAGCACAGAACACACCACTAAGAAGAAAAGCCTAAAAAGATACAAACAAAAAAAACTACCCTTTTGAATGCTTCCGACCCAAGGAGATGAAGTCCTGATCATCCAAATCATGTACAAAGGAAAACAACTGGCAAGAAGAAGTGATTATCCAGACCTTCGACCGACGGTCCCTTCAGGTGTCTCCCAGAGAGTACAGAGTCCACCTCAGGTACTGTGATACACCCCCCGCTGTCACCTGTGTGTCAACCTATATAATGGAAAATAGGCCACCAACCTGTAATAAAAAACCAGGGGGGTACAATCAACAACTGGGCGAGTGTATGGATAGTGTAACTAAGCCCGAATATCCTCCTGAGGCTTGAAACACAATAGGGCCAGGATCACTCTTAGGGTGCCTTGGATAGATCCAAGTGTCTCATAGGTATGACAAAATTCGGGCCAATAGTGCTATAGGATTCACCCCTAATACACAGTCTCCCAAACGCTTTGTCGGGATCGGGAATGGATATCTCCATCACCATCCTCCACGCGCCCTCATGTTTGACTCTTGTGTGAGAGGAGCTTCCCAAATTGAGTAATTACAAAGTGGATTTTTCACACCCTAGCACATACACCTAAATTAAGTTTTGGTTAGCCTTGGAGAGTTTACCTCTCCACACCTAACCCAAGGCCCTAGCCTAAGCTATTTGGTGAACCCTAGAAAAAGTGTTACTAATATATTTTAGATTAGGGCATTCATTTTAGGGGCTTTTCTTACTCAAGGAATGAAAGTGAAACGTATTTTTTTTGTGACTCTAGCAAAAATTAAACTTATTAGAACATTGGAAAATAAAAATTTACACTAATCCTTCAAATGAAAAGAGTTTCAAGGAAGAAAAAACATGAACAATCCTTCAAACATAAAGATTCACTCTTTTCTCCTTTCCATGCAAAATGCACAATGCAACTTTCAAGTGAAACAAAAGAGAAAATGAAAGGATTTTCTTTCGTATTTTTCTTTTGAAATGATTTCAAGATGAAAAGAAAACACAACCCTATGCTAATTCTTTTTCAAATAAAAATGCAAAGCAAATGCAAAGAGAGAAATAGACCTAAAAAACTAGTTTTTTTTTTCTTCCAATCAAGCAGAACTAACAAAAGATGCTAAAAGAAACTACATAATACAACTCATTTTTTTAAAAAATACAACTCATTTTTCTTAAAAATTCAAGCTAAAAATAAGCCAAAAAAGCCACAAAACACAAAGAGAGAAGATGCTTTTTTTCTTTTCTTATTTCATGTATAATCTTATCCTACAAGTTGTCCAAACCCAAAATGACAAAGGGTTCTGGAACTCAGGAAGACCTGGGAACCAAAAGTTTCCACAAAGAAAAGGAAAATATTTTGAAAGAAAATTTCCAAAATCATAGAAATGCGTGTTGTGCACATGTAGCCTACATATGTACGCGAGATGTATATAATGCAGGATGCATATGTTTTTATAGAGAACATGACACGTACACCTTTGCAAATTAAAAAAGAAAAATCATGGACAACCAACTTGGGAAAGGGAAGCTGGTAGGCACTTGTAAGGTGACTAGAGACACAATGTGACTCAGAACACTCAAAAAACTAAGAAAGAAACTGAAAATAAAATCTAACCAAGATATCCCACTAAGAACCTAAAGAGAATCCCAGTGGAGTCACCAATTCTGCTAGCAGGGAAAATACCCCTATTACTATACTGGGATGGAGTATAGGCAGAGCATTGATCTCCCTTAAAAGGAAATCCTATTTCTAAACTACCCCAAACAATGTGACCTTAAAATATAAGAGAATATAAAGAGGGTACACCTTAGGTCCTTTGGGTTGGTGTTGACCTCCTTCTCCTTTGTAGTTTCTTGGACTGTTGGTCTCCTCCCAAAGCTTACCTGCAAACAATTTAGACAACAAAGCTACAAGATATTCTATCTCTACTTATCAGTGTTAGGGTCTAGATACAAATGTGAATTCATTAATCAAATAAGAACAAAAACAAAATAATTGGGACATAAACATAATTCTTTTATTCAGATGTGAAGATTAGAAATAGTTACAACCTTCTTGTCGGCAGACGCTCCGCGAACTTGGTTCGATCTCCTCTTATTATTGTTCCAAGTGCATCATTACCGTAGTACCTCTCACAATCAACTGATCTCCTTAGGAATTGCAAAATGGATTGTATAGAGAAAAAGTTGGAGGGGGAATGTTGAGGCCAAATCTCAAAAAGGGCTGTAAAGCTTGGGCTAAAAGGGGAAGGTATTTTGGCCTAGTTTCTCTGTTCTAATGCTTGATGTTGGAATGGCACCCCAAGACCTCCTTTTATATGAAAAAAAGGATAATTATTTGGTTTGGGGACAATATGAAATGGGTGAATTGGTTGGGAAACCCTCGATAGCCCATAAAATCCGCCGAATTCCTTGAATTTTTTTATTTTTTGCAACCTTTGGAGGTAAACGTGGGTTGTTTAGTATGCAACTAGCATATGTATGCGGGCTGCCTAATATGCAACTAGCATATGTATGCGCGTAGTAGTGCAGCATGACACGTACATTCTCCAAAAAATGTTTTTTTAAAGAGATATCCTCAATAGTAATTTGGCAAATTGTGCAAGTAGAAAGGCCAATGCCATGTATGCATAGGTACAAAATTTTAGGGCTATAACAAACCCATACTCTGATTCTACACCTAGGTAAATTGAGTACTCATCTGATCTATATTTTGAGTCAATAGGGTAATCAGATTAGGAGCACTGTTGTTGGAAACCTTAGTCTTTGCTTCTGCCTTGACACGAGAGCACTGAAAAGGTTCCACCCTTGAATCAAGGTGATTCTCTTCAATGTGAGCACTGTACTCTTTGTCCTGTGCCAATGATGTGGGATTCTTGTCCTTCAAAATGAAGCTAAATTTCCCTTCAAAAGTGTTCATATAAAGGAGATTCTGTTGCAATTTGGTTGTACAACATGTCAAATCTAGTATTGAATTCCTTCACTATCTCATTCTCATTTTTCTTTATATGATTGAACTGAGCTCCAAGCGTCCAACCTTCTTTCTTTGTTGACTATATTCTCTTAAATAAGTTGGCAAAGGATTCATAGGACGTGAGATGATTGTCAGGGAGGCCTCTGAACCAATCAAGAGCTTCTTTAGACAATGATGAAGCGAATAACCTCATGGCCATGTCTTCATGCTCAATACCTTCATTGTCCATTTCTCGGCCTGTGACATGAAGATGATCCTCGAGAGTCACTACATTATTTCCTGGGAACTTTGACAACCACTTGTTAGACTCTTTTGGCATTGTATTGGGGTATCCCTGGATAATGGACATGTTAAGGGGTTTGTAGAGGTATTTTTCCCAAGGGTAATCCATTGGAGCAAGGGGAAGGGTACAATGGAAAAAGGGTTTTGACAATGAGATACTTGAGGGGAGGCCTTCTTTGGTAGACCTTAGAAGGTTTGCACCTCCCAGTAGGAAAAGGTTTGGAAGAGGAAGGGTTCTAGGAAGGTGGAGTCGCTATATGAACTTTAAGAAGAGATCATCAAGAAAGGTGGAAAGGGAATGTCCCTTGGGTGGAGTCAACAGGAAAGCTAAGGAAAAGGCCTTGGGATATATTGCCAAAGTGTCATTTAGGGTTCAAAAGAGGATTCAAAATCCTCCTCGACAACGATGCCAAAATGTTATCGCACAAGTTGTAGGTTGGGAAAATCCTAACCCGACCACTAATTGGCGACAACTAGTAGAGAAACTACCCACTGTCACCTTAGAAATGTGTTCCCATCACTTTAGAGGTGAGGTAGTCACCTCAAGGGGTGATCCAAGTGGATCTCAGTTGCCAACCACCTTTTCCACTGAATCAACATTTCAAGCCTATGGTTTTGATAAACCATGATATTCACCATTTTGATGGGGAATGGAATGTAATACCATATTCATTTTTTAATTACATATATCATGTAATGATCTTATGTACATTCCTACATCATAGTGTTAATGCATATGATCCCATTAGAACTTAGCAATTAAGCACGCTCGGGCTAGAGTAGTACTCGGATGGGTGACCGCTCGAGAAATCCTAGTGTTTTACATGCATATGGCATTTTAGAAACTTAGATTAATTTATCCCACATGCATTATGGAATTTTTTCTCCTCTCACTCTCTCATATATAATTGAGGTGAAGGAGGCCCTTTAAGCAGGAAATGGAGTGTGATGTAAAGCTTGTTTCTAATGAAACGTAGCCAACATCTCTTTCTTTTTAGAGATAAGCTACCCCATTTTGCCATTTTTTGTTCTACAATGTTTTTCTCTCTCTTATTAATTAATAGAAGTTGGGTTTGAGTATATTTCTATGTTTCTTGCAAAATATATGTGTATTTCCTTGCTATATCTCTACTATATTTTTGTCTTCATGTCATTCTCAAAATAATCTGGATCAGTGGTATCAGAGCAATATGCTCCTTGTTGTTTCTCAGAGCAGGTCCCTGATGAGGTCAGGGTATAGAGAGTTGGGTCTCAAGCTAGTTTCTCTTGAGGACAACTACTCTCACCAGCCCAAGTGACCTCCCATGGTGGAAGAAAAGAGAGATGAAAAAGCAAGAGATCCTTTCAAGACATTTCTCGAGGAATCTCTTGTGTGACAGAGGAACAAGATGATGGATAACTTTGCTCAGATCCTTCGAAGACTACCGATGGTGGCAACCAAGGCATCTTCGACAAGCAACCATTTCATAAGTGCAACACCCTTCAAGGTACAAGTCAATTTTGGTATTCCCTTATTTGAAGGCCAGATAGATGTAGATGCTCTAGAAAAATGGTTGAATCTGATAGAAGGTTATTACTCCATCCAAAAATTTTCCGACAGTGAAAAGATCACATTCGTGATCCTTACATCCATTCCCCGTGTCAGATCTTGGTGGGAAGGTTATTGGGAGAGGTACACCGTGGATGAATCTACACCATTTAGGAGAGAAACCACTTGGGTGGCCTTTGTATATGCCCTAAAGGAGGATTTCTACCCTGTCGGAAACTATGATGACTAGTACATGAGATGGATGACTTTGCGTAAAAAAAGAGATCAGAGGGTGTCAGAGTACACTAACATATTCTATACCTTGCACTCAAAGTTGGACATCAAAGACTCCGAGCGACACTTATTTTTGAAGTATCGCAGTTGTCTACACAGGTACATCAAAACATAGATGGATTTCTTGGACATCTCCTCACTAGAAGTTGCTTATCGATATGCAGTCAAAATTGAGAAAAAATTCAAGCAACAGAGTAGGTGAGAGTTCAAAAAAGGAAACCCTAACTCACAAAATAAAGGACAAAGAAAGGAATGCCAACCTCAAGAGAGGTAGTCTAAGATGCAGGCAAAGAAGGCTAATGAAAAGTCTAAGAAAGACACTGGAAAGTGATGAGAGTTCCACAACAACCCCTTGCACAACACCAATGAATGTCGCTCGAAATAGTCATTGGTGGTCGAGATCAAAGAAAAAGAATCATAACTTGACTTGGACTTTGATTCAAAGCACAATAAATGGAAGCATATCATTGATGCAGAACCCATTGCTACCATCGTATCCATAACAATACAACGAGAAGAACCAGAGGATATTGAGGATGAGGAGCGCCTCTTCCACTCGCAGATGTGGGTAAAGGGGACCCCACTGCATTTCATTGTTGATAGCGGGAGTTAGAAGAACCTAATCTTAGCCGAGGCTATCAAGAGATTGAATCTTCCAATGATTCCACACCCCCAACCATACACCATCAAATGGTTGAGTCAGGGACGAAACATCTGTGTTAGCCAACAATGCCGCTTATTCTATGGCATCAAGCCCTTCAAGGATGAGGTAGTGTGTGATGTTTCCCCACTTGAAGTCTATGATTTTCTTTTAGGACAACCATATAAGTGGAAACATCATGCTATATATGAGTCTCAAACCCATAGTGTCATTGTTAATATGGGAGGTCATCTCTACAAGGTACCAGAGGTGGCTTTGACTACTACCACTTCATTGATCTCAGAAAAACAATGCCTCAAAGTAATCTCTCACACCAAAAAGTTTTCCCTCTTCACGAACCAGTGAGATGGTGAACATGAGGTCATTGTGGCCACTACAACCTTGGCCCAATACGTTTCTATCTAGCAGAAGCAGGTCGATGAAATTTTAGAGGAGCATGCATAGAATGAGAGTCTTCCACATGTTCAACATAGCTCTATTGGTCACGACTTGTTTTAGGTGTGCTTTAGGTTCCAACCATTAGCCCCCATTGATACAACTCTTCTTGTTGCATCTTTCCCGATAGAGTCCTCAGACACTCATAACAAGTTAAATCATGCAACCATATTTTTTGAATGCATCCAACACCTCCAACAGGTTCATGACATCCTTCCATAGGCAAAGTACAAGCAAGACATCTACTTCAACAAGGCAAGTGACTCACCAAGGTTCAGATTCAACAAAAATTTCCCCATCTCCCGAGAGAACTTGATGCAATGGGGACCATTTATTCCTAAGGGGAGATGAATGATCCAAGTGGATCTCGGTGGCCAACCACCTTTTCCAATGAATCAACATTTCGAGCCTATGGTTTTGATAAACCATAATATTCACCCTTTTGATGGGGAATGGAATGTAATACCATCTTCATTTGTTAATTACAGACATCATGTAATCATCTTATGTACATGCCTATAACATAGCGTTAATGCACAAGATCCCATTATAACTCTGTAGTTAAGCATGCTTGGGATAGAGTAGTACTCAGATGGGTGACTTCCCAGGAATTCCTAGTGTTTTACATGCATACGGCATTTTACAAACTTAGATTAATTTATCCCACATGCATCATGGAAATTATTTTCTTCTCACTCTCTCATATATAATTGAGGTGAAGGAGGCCCTTTAAGCAGGAAGTGGAGTGTGATGTAAATCTTGTTGCAAATGAAGTGTAGCCAACATCTCTTTCTTTTTAGAGATAAGCTACCCCATTCTGCCAATTTTGGTTCTACATTGTTTTTCTCTCTCTTATTCATTAATAGAAGTAGGGTTTCACTATATTTATGTGTTTCTTGCAATATCTCTGTGTATTTCCTTGTTATATCTCTACTATATTTCTGTCTTCATGTCGTTCTCAAAATAATCCGGATCAAGGGGGGAATCTCGGTCACCCTAGGGGGGAAATGAGATGGAAAATGATAAGTATGAATGGATGTCCCTAAAGGTCAATTCTATATGGAAAGGGAATCTTGGAAAAGGGTCTTGGGAAAGGTAGAGGGTTTCCAAATGAGTTGAGTGACTTGCCAAGAGTAAAGTACCTGCCCGAGACACAATAAAAACCAAGGATACTTGTAATAAGTTAGTTGGATAAGAAAGTTAAGCTTGTTGTCCCTAATTGCAGAAAAAGTAAATGATATATATCAACATATATAAAATAGGAAAGGCTGCAAAATAAGTGCTAGAAGTATGACTTAATAAGAAAGAGACAAGCTAGTTAAGGCTAGCTCAACTCAACAATGATAAAGCAATACTCTAGTATAAAAGAAAGGCTGAAAAAAGCTAACTATAGTGATATTTATCATCCTTATGGCTGTAGAAAACCAATATTTATAGAAGAAAAATCAGCCAATGAAAATCACCTTTAACTAGCTCAAGAAGAGCACTAGGGTTAGTAGAGAGTTAGGGTAAAGTTAGGGGTCAATCCTAGGGTTAGTTTAGGAGTTATTAGAGGTTAGAGGTTTAGGGTTTCTAAGGCCTTATGTCTGTAGAAGTTAGTTGTAACAACAACATGATTTAATGGTTGAAAGGGGACGCCTTAATGAGGCAAGAGAGCCAAAGGCTCAAATAACAACATCCAAAAGAGATATCTTCAAAACTTGAAACTTTCACGTTTACCAAGGCAACAATTTATTTCTCCAATGCAACAAGTAATGACTAGTGCTTTTAATGATTGGGTTAATGGAGTCAAGAAAATAATGAGCTAGAGGTACTACCTCCTTGGGGGTGTAAATCCTCTTACTCCCCAAGGCAAGTGTCTCAAGCTAGGGTTTAGACTAAGAGGGTGTATGCACTAAACCCTTGTTAAATCAACAATACTTAAGAATAAAATGATGGAGGCTAAGGTGGGGGTGTATTCCCTTATAATTCCCACCTAGATCTAGCAAAATAACCTTGACTTGAATAACAAATGATAGCACAAAGTAAAAGCCTTACCAATTTAAGGAAAAATTCTAAGACAAACCACCACAATAGCAAAAGGAGAGCCTTCCAAGGCTAGCGCATTACTTACACCAAATAATAACCAAGAAAGTAGCCATACACAAGAGCACAAGAGCACAAGAGAGAAAATAGATAAAGATAGTGAACATTTTCGTCCAATACTTTCCACAATGGGAGTTATATGATTCAAAATGAGATCTTATGATCTCTATTTATACAAAATGTCACTAACATAGTTTGTTCACATAATTTTAGGGTAAACCACAATATTAGGGGTCAACAACCCTAATCTTGCCCCTTTAAAAAAATAATACTAAACAATTCATCATTAAATTCACTTTTACACCCAAAAAAACACTAACTTAAGGTGACGTCACCCCTCTAGGGGACATTTTGACACTAGGAGCAAGTGATTGGAGTTGGAGATGCATAGTTAGGCTTCCAAAGGCCACACATCAATCATCTAGGCCATATACCCATGGTCAAGGCATTCTTCTCCTCAAAATTTCCATGTGTCAATCAGTAATAACTTCACCACCAAAGCCTAGCCCTTCTAGGTGACGCCATGCCTCTAAAGATGATGTTTTTCCTCTCCTAGGAAAAATGTTTGGCATGGGAAGGCTAGGTCATGTCGTCTAGGTTGTCTTCTTGGCCTTCGAAGGTATGCCTCTCTCATCGCTCATGTGGGGCCTTGGCATCCAACCTGTGGGCTTCAATCCCCATGGAAGCCCAAGCTAGGCTTGTTCCTCCAAAACTTTCCACCAACTAGGTCCTAAAAAGACAAATAAGCACACCCTCCAAGGATGTCAAGTCAAAATATCATGATGAGAAAATCAAACCAATAAATGAGCCAGCTAAGCATGTGCATGAAATATTACCTTGTCAAACAAGTAAGTGCTCAAAGACATTATGCGACTTGCCAAGCTTGGATATGGGAGGGTTGACAAGGTGTCCTATTGGGTATATATTTCTCTAGGTCAAAGAGTGTTTCCCAAGTGATCCCTCTCTAAGCCATTTAAAGTGGATGAAGTGGTTAAGGATAAAGACTCATTAGGCATAGGGTTCATGACATGTAATGGGTTGTAGTGTCTCATTCATGGGTGCATTTGTAGAGGGTGTGTGGCACCTTTGTTTGCAATGCACTTTTTTCAAGCCCATCCTCTTGCCATTCTTTGCTTCTTTCATGTTTTAAAGGACGAGTTGAAGGCCACTACCCTGGCGTGGTGTCCAGATAATGATAGTGTCACTCACAAATAACTTGCAGAGATGAAAAGGTTGTCTCGTGATGAGACCCCCTTTCTCTCAGCCATGCAACTAAGATCCATTACCCTGGCTTGGTGACCTGATGATGGTATTTTCATACCACTAGATACCCATATCATGATAGGTCGACTCATGATGAGACATCCTATCCTCCAACTAACCCCCTAAGAATTCATAATCATTTATTCTTGTGGGTCCCCCTTTTCTTACAAAGAAGCGTTTCATTGCTTTCTCGTGGGATCCTTGGGTGAAGCATCTAGAAGGTTTATATATAGGATTTAATCTTGTTAACCAACAATAATCCCTCTGGGCCTTCATCCCCTTCTTCCCATAGAATGAGGGACAACCCCTTATTGGGTCAATACACCCTAAAATACTAAGAGACAAGGAAATGGGGAGGTTTTAGTGATGGAAAGTGGTAAGTATGGCTGGGAACGATACAATGGCTCTTCAAGGGAGTTCCTAGTAGCAAACCCATTCCTGAGGAATACCACTTACTAAGGCACCATGTCAACCGCCAAGGTGAAACATGGAAAAATCCATAATGTCCAATCATATGTCATGAAACCTAAAGTAGTCTAAGATACAACATACTCAAAATACCTCAAATATTGAAATGATACTCATCATAATACTTGACTTGTACGTCATGGAGCAAGGCCCAATGCCTCTTGGAAGCCAGCTGGTGTGGTGGATGCCATAAGAAAATCTTGAAATCTGTGATGGTGAGAAGGGTCTCCATCTATGCAAGTGGATACTACTGGTCATGTAGTCTCTCAACACTCCATATCTGCAACCTAAGGGCCTCGAAACATAATCCCCTTAGTTATCACGTAGAATGGGGATAACATGAAGTAATACAACCACATTAGTGCTAGAAGACGTGGTTGCATCTCTATTGTTAGAAGAAATGAGAAGGAAGAACATGGAAGGATCGACCAAAGATGCTTTAGTGGTGAGAGGTTGACCGGTTGACAGAGATAAACAAAAATTCTTTGGCATTAAGTCTAAGTTGAAGGGTAAATTTAAATACTCAATTCAGTCGACAAGAAGATGTTGGAAATGCCGTAAAGTTGGGAATTACAAAAAGGAATAAAAGTTGAGGGAGATGGAAGTCAGTACATGATCCGATGAGAAGAAATCGACTAAGATAAATATGACTCTAGATAAGGGAGACGATGTGTACCTGGCATCGACCACTACACATTCAGATCAAGATGTTTGGTTGATCGACTCATAAGCATCCTATCATATGACGCCACATAGAGAATGGTTATGTGAGTATGAATGATATGATGGAGGTGATGTGTTCTTGGGGGACGAGTCACCAACCAAAATTGTCAGACGAGGAAGAATTTGACTGATACTACAGAATGGGAGGAAAAGAAACCTTCCAGGTGTGCTACACATTCTAGGTTTGGAAAGAAACCTGATATATGTAAGCAAGATGAGTGATGTTGGAGTGCACACTCTATTTTAGAAGGATTCGTGCAAGATGGTCATAGGTGTGATGGTATTAATGAAAGGAGTTTGGATTGGAACCTTATACAAGTTGCTAGGGAGTGTCGAATCAACTGGATGCAATATCATCAATGTTCCTAAAGTCGACTCGACTCGATTGGATGCAATAATATCATTGTTCCTAAAGTCGAATCTACTTCGACTTGAATTGTCTCGACTTGGGTTGAGTCGATTGAAACCGACTCGATAAGTCATCATAAAGTCAACCCGACCATGCTATGGCAGGAGAGGATGGGACACATTGGAGAAAAAGGACCTCGAGCTATGCATAACAAAGGCATGGTCGAAGACTTTCCTGAATGTAATCTAGAAGTCAACTTTTGTGAAAATTTTATATATGGAAAACAAAGTCAGGTAGGTTCCCATATGGAGCGACAAGGGAAAATGAGATTCTAGAACTAGTTCATAATGATGTGTTTGGCCCTCTTACAGTTCCTTCACTTGGTGGATCCATGTATTCTGTCTCCTTTTGATCCAAAATGGATCTTGGAATGCTAAAAAAATCAAAGTTTTCAAATTCTCAATAAAACTACATGATTGTGAAGCACTCGTTGCAAGCTTTCTAGCAACACAAACAAATTGTAAATCTGACATCGTATGCTAAAGTTACCGCATTCGGAAGTTCTGCATAAGTAGTAAAAAAATGTCAAACTAGTTAAAGGGTGACATGGAAATATAAGAGTTAGACATGTGGCATTATGTGGGCAAGACACGTGGCAGTGGAAACATAACATGTGGTAAGTGATGTAGTTGCATATTACTGATTAAAATCATGTGGCAAATTAAATTTATAAAGTGGATATTATATGGTTAGTAGTAACCCATTAAAAAGGGCATGAATCCCATACTTTATGTCATACCATATGTTTCATATCCCCATTATAAAGGTCGAATCTCATGTTTATTCCACGATATTTGATAACCATATTATATGGTTATTAAAACCATATAAATGTGCCATGAATTAGCTTGGGGGTTACAATTATATGGTTATCCATATTATATACATTATTTCCAAAGTCTTGTGCCATAATATATGGTGTTCAAATCATAAAAGCGCACCGAATATATTCTTGCCACGAATTTATGCCAAAATATGGGTTAAAAACTTTGTATTATGGTTATTTTAACCATCTTAAATCCCATATGTTTTGTAACTAATAAGCACAACTTAGATTTGAAGGCTAGAAAGGTGGGTTGTTGGGATTCGATCCCACAACGTTGCTTTATTTAACCAAATGTTTTAGCCATTAGACCACAAGCTTGGATTTATGTAATTTATGCAGAAATAATGTCATTTATGTAAAGAAGCCAATGAACCAACAAAACTTTGGAGACTATACTCATCCCTTCTCACTGTCGTCAGTTGCATTGGATTTATGAAATCGAGTAGAACATAGTGAGACCAGGCTAAAGTCCATTTGATGTACTTTGCAAGCATTGAAGAATTAATAAAGAGGCCTCCCCACTCAGACAAAGGCTTGGAGACGTAGGCAACCTTGCCGAACTCCGTTAACAATCTTGGCATTATGGTTTATTGTTCTTAATGTTTACTTTCTGTTATGTATTCTTTATGATGGCTGCAACATTCTTTCATTTAGATCTCCTTCCTCATTTAAGTTTTTGAATGGTAATTTAACACATGCTAAAAACTCAACCAAGTCTTTAAAAGATCATTTTCGGATCAAGTGGTATAAAAGCAGGTTGACATTTTGTTGTTTGAGTTTGCATGATTACCAGGGAAAATCTAAGTCGTGGTGAAAGTGAGCTTGTAGAAGGAGATCTTGAGATTGGATCGAGAAAGAGGGCATCTCAAAGTGAGAAGATGGCATCTGAATAAGGAATGTCTTAAAACGAGATAGAGTTTCAAAATAATTTCTTCGCCATGTCTGAGATGGTAAAGGTGTTATATGATGATTACTTGGAACAGAAGAGGCCTTTTCAAGGGGAATCGTCAAAACAAGACAAAAGCGAAGAAGGATAGGACCCTCCTAAACCTCCTCCTTCACCTCCTCCTTCTTCTTCTTCTTCAAGTACAAGTTCAACTTCTACCACAAGAAAACATTCTCATAAACAAAAGCATGATATGCCATTACTTAAGCTTGATGAAAAATTAGAATTTCCCATGTATGATGGTGAAGTCAATGTTGGGAGGATTGATAACTGGGTCAGACAGATGGAAGTTTATTGCAGTGTGGAACAAATCAAAGATGAGGCAACCCAAATCAAATTTCCATCGCTTCGTCTTGCAAGCACAACACTCATCTGGTGGCAGAGTAAGTTGCAAAATGGTACTCAACAAGTTGGTAATGTATTTCCATCATGGCAAGATTTTCTTTTTTGCACTTAGAAAGAAGTTTTGTCATTTGGGTTATAAGGAAAATGATTTAATTGACTGGCAAAGTCTTAAACTAAGAAAATGAAAAACGGTGCAAGAATACACAGATGAATTTCATAAGATGACATTAATGTTAAATATTCCATTACATACACAATAAACTCTTATGAAGCATATAGGAGGCTTACCTACACATATCTGTAACATTGTATTTATATTTGTACCTACTAATCTTGATGAGGTTTCTGTTTAAGCAACATATATTGAAGTAGGGAAAATAGGAGTTGGTGTATCAGGGGAATCGTATTCAAGGAAAGAAGACAAAAGAAAGGGGAATGGAAAGAAATCAAGTTCAACGACAGTGAAGGAAGAGAAGCTCTCTTGCAAGCATTGCAATAAAGAAGGGCATGATGATGACCATTGCTGACAAGTGTATCCAGAGAAGAGACCGAAGTGGTTCAAAGAGAGGAAAGGGAGACAAACAATTGCAACAACAACATGACCAACAGACTTGGGGTATGATTCAGGTGATGAGACTAAGATCACAACAGTTGGTTTGTCAGGTAAAACTGGTGATGGATATGATTCTATAAGTAAATTGTTTCATATAAGGGTCATAATGAAACATGCTAAGATCGATACATTGATAGATAGTGGATTTCAATCTAACTTAATTTCAGAGGAAGTGGTTAAGAAATTGGGATTAAACATTAAGATGCATCACAAACCCTATTCACTTAATTGGATAAGCAAAGATCACAAATTTCCCATAACAAAGCAATGTATCATAAAATTTTCAATTACATCTAAGTATGTGGATGAAGTAACATGTGATCTGGTGTGGCTAGAAACATGTGGAATAATGGAAGCCCTTATTTATATGATCACAAAACAATTTTATACGAGGAACATAATCAATATCACTTAACCAAAGAAGGCAATGAATATGTTGTACATGCTCATCACGTAAAAGCAAATCAATCTCTTCAAACAATGGAACAATTAAAGAAGACAACTTATGTAAGCAATACACCTATAATTGTGCCAAGTAAAGCAGTTGATCTTAAGCATGAACATGATATGGTTGTAGAAGGGAAGTTCAATCATACTTTGATAAGTTAATGTCGTGCAAGCACATCAAACATATGGGTTCAATTTCAATCATATTTCTGATGTTATCGCTACTAATGTTTTCTACATGGATGGTAGTGGATTTAGTAAGATGTGAACGAGTTCAAATGGATAACAATATGATTTCAGTTGTCATGGTTATTATGCAATTGATTATGATGTGACAGGTGCACAAAATAGAGTTTAAAGACAAAGGACAAGTGGGAAGGCCTATCCTGCACTTGATGACGTGTTAATACCCTTTTGGAGGACCAAAAGGTCTTAGTGGGGAGGAATGATCCAAAATGGATCTTGAAATGCTAAAAAATAAAAGTTCTCGAATGCTTGAGAAAACTACATGATCGTGAAGTGTTCGTCGCAAGCTTTTTGGTGGTGCAAACGGATTGTAAATCCGACATCGTATGCAAAAGTTACCGCATTCAAAAGTTCTGCATAAATAGTAAAAAAACGTCAAACTAGTTAAAAGGTAATGAGGGAATGACAGAGTCAAACATCTGACAATCTGTGGACAAGACACGTGACAGTAACAACATTACATATGGCAAGTGATGTGGTTGGATATTATTGATTAAAATCATGTGTCAAATTAAATTTATAAAGTGAAGATTATATGGTTAGTAGTAACCCATTAAAAAGGACATTAATCCCATACTTTATGCCATACCATATGTTTCATATCCCCATTATAAAGGTCAAATCTCATGTTTATTCCATGATATTTGGTAACCATATGAATGTGCCACAAATTAGCTTGGGGTTACTATTATATAGTTATCCATATTATATACGTTATTTCCAAAGTCTTGTGCCATAATATATGGTGTTCAAATCATAAAAAACGCGTCGAATATATTCTTGCCACGAATTTATGCCAAACTATGGGTTAAAAACTTTTTATTATGGTTATTTTAACCATATTAAATTCCATATATTTTGTAACTAATACGCACAACTCAGATTTGAAGGATAGAAAGGTGGGTTGTTGGGATTCCATCCCACAACTTTTCTTTATTTAACCATAAATTTTATCCATTGAAACACAAGTCTGAAATTATGTAATTTATGCAGAAATAATATTATTTATGCAAAGAAGCTAGGAACCATCAAAACTTTGGAGGCTTATTTCGGAGGCTATTCTCAGCCTTTTTTAGTGTCGTCAGTTACATTGGATTTATGAAGTTGAGCAGAACACAATGAGACTAGGATGAAGTCCATTTGATGTACTTTGAAAGCATTGAATAATTAATAAAGAGGCCTCCCTACTGAGACAAAGGCTCGAAGACGTAGGCAACCTTGCCGAATTCCGTTAACAATCTTGGCGTTATGGTTTACTGTTCTTAATGTTTACTTTTTGTTATGTATTTTTTATGATGGCTGCAACATTTTTTCATTAAGATCTCCTTCCTCATTTAAGTTTTTGAATGGTAATTTGACACATGCTTAAAACTCAACCAAGTCTTTAAAAGATCATTTTAAGATCACCTTCATAGATGATTTTTCCATGAAGGCATGAATATATTTACTGAGGAAGAAATCAAAGTTTTTTGAGAAATTCAAAGAGTTTAAATCTCTTGTAGAAAACCACACAGATAAGAAGATTAAGGTGTTGAGCACTGACAACGGTGGTGAATTATGTGGAAAATAATTTGATCAGTTCTGTAAGTAGTGTGGCATAGCACACCAAAATACCACACCATATACCCCACAACAAAATGGAGTTGTCGAGATAATGAACAAAACGTTTATGGAAAAGGCAAGGAGCATGCTCTGTGGTGTTGGGCTCACACAAGAATTTCGGGCAATCATTTTCCAGTTCAGATTGTTGTTTCAAAGATTGTCAGTGAAACAATACCTATGAAAGAATAACAAGATAAGGATTGCTATTACAATGACTATAAGAAGATGAAGTACATTGGCAAATTCCTGAGGAATCTGTTATATAAGTAACAACTTCCAATAAGCCGAAATCATAATCAAACTTGAAGAGACCTAGAAGGAGTCAAATCATAATCAAACTTGAAGAGACCCAGAAGGAGTCAAATGAGAAAGAAGTTAGTAATCAAGAGGAAATTAGAATAAGACTTGTGACACTTTTCAGAAGGCAATAAGGATGTAGACGGAAGCATGGAATCTCTTAGATGGAGGGAGTTGATTACATAATTCCAAAAGAAGAGCATGTATTCATGCATGAAGCGAGGATTAGGAGGGAGCCGATACTAAATGATATGATCCATTGAAGAATCCATGAATATTATGAAGTATCTGTCCATGTTCCCATTGAAAGTAGTAGCCATGATAAGCAACATGTGTTCAATTTGACTCTAGAAGAAGTTTTCTTCGAAAAGAACTCTTAAGTATACTTGGTTGTCCATCTACATCCATGTTCCTATGATGAAAGGAAGAAGTTGGAAGATTCAAGAAGGAAGGGCATGGAATCTATAGAAGACTCCATGGACCCAAAAGCTAAAGAGGAACATGAGGAAGAACATGAAGATTCCAAGAAAGGAATAAAAGCCGGAACAACCAATTATTATACCGAGAATCATAAGACTACCAGCATGGTTTGAACCCACTAGAAGCAATCAAGTAGAAGAAATGGAAGTTGTGATAAAGAACAGTGTATGTAAGAAATTATGAAAAAGACTTATGAATGGAAATCATTGTTGTTCTTCCAAAAGGAGGGAGAAGACTATGATGACAACTTGTTCCAGTAAACCGGATATACCTCTTGCCATATCCATGGATTGAAATTTACATGTAAAAGATTGTTCTTCCCAATAAAGCAAATTGAGAAAGAAGATTATACCAGAAATAGACCCATGTATGCAAATGGAAGAGGACCTTGTATGGATTCAAGCAACTTGATGCAGAGTATCTCATCTACAACATAAGCACGACGCAAACTTCCTATGACAAAGAAAGTGTATCATAATGGTTACTGAGAAGTCTGGGATGATGGATTGCAAATTTATGTCTAACTCCCATGATAACATATCTGAAGAAGTTGAAGCGAATCTAATCCAGTAGACCCGTCTTATTATTGAAAATTGATTGGATTGTTAATGTATTTGGAGAATACTCAGTCGGATATTTATTTTGTGGGGCGTTTAAATTATGATATACAACTGCATGAATTTATCGATTCAGATTGGGTAGTGAGTACAGATGACATAAGGAGTGCTACTTGGACATGTTTCAGTTTGCACTTTGTCACAATGTCATGAGATAGTAGGAAACATAAGTCTAATGCAATCAACACTAAAAAAGCAAAGTATATTGTAGCTTGTGATGCTTGTACAGAAGCAATAAGTTGATTTTTGGACCATCTGATCATGTGCTAAATTCGACCATGATATATTATAATGATCAAAGCTATGTGAAGCTTGCAAAGAAACCTGTGTTCCTTGATAGGTCAAAGTACATTGAGATCAAGCATTATATTCTCTGTGATAAAGTCCAGAAGAGAGAAGTGGTTCTCCAGTATATCTCCACAGATGAGCAGATAACAAATATTTTGGTAAAGCCTTTGTTCAAGATGAAAAGTTTATGTACTTAAGGGACAAGCTGGGGCTCATGAAGATGAATTCCTTATTGGAAAAAGGAAGTGATTACTCGTAGGTTGGGAGGGAGCACTGATATGTTATTGATTCATGGACAATCATTTTCCAGTTCAGAAAATGGTCCAAGTTGGGTAGTTCCTTTCCATTTCGGAAAGTGGTTTGAGATTTCTGACGGACATGCATTTTCCAATTTGGAAAATGGTCTAGATAAAATAGTCATTTCATAATGAAAATGGTATGATAGATTGTTGATGTACCATAGACAATGATTCCCCTTGTGGCTAGTGTGGGGGAATGGTTTAGCACAATCATTCTTCTTGGAAGTCACTTTGAGTAGTGGTCAAGTAGAATGGTCTGCCTCGCCGGTTAGTCATTCTTTCAAAGTTCACAGTTGTGAGCAATTTCTAAGAATGGTCCGGTTTGGAGGTTGTTGCAGGACAATCATTTCTATATGAAATGGTTCGGAAAATATTTCCCTAGGGTAGACTCATTATCTCCAGGTTGCACTGTGATTAGTGCCGAAGGAATGGCCTAGTTAGGTGAATGGTCCAGGTTTAACAATCAAGGATAGGAATTCCCTAGGGAAAACTCATTCTCTCCAGGTTGCACTATGATTAGTTCTAGAGGAATGTCCCAGTTAGGTGAATGCTCCATGCTCAGAAATCAAGGAAAATTATACTTCTATGTTGTGGAAGAATAGTCCAGATAGCCCATGGACACTACTACATTGGGTGGAAATTACGACGAAATATTATGATGGTTTAAAATTTTGTCGTAATTTTTTTACTTTTTTTGGACTAAATTTACTTTTTTTTTTCGGGGTCCAAATGTTTGTCGCTTTAGTGACCAACTATGACAAGTGTGAGAATCAAACGATCATTGACTTATTGTTTGGTCAATTTGACCAAATTCATCAGAAGACCGACAAAATCAATCCTATATATATCTCAGTTACGACAAATTTGCTATAGTTGCGATAATCATTTTCTACAGTTGTGACAATCATTCGGGTGTTATGATGCAATGGTGTTCTGGTTTTTTTATAAAATATTGATTTCAATTATCTTTCAAGAAGAGAAACATTGAATTGATCAGACTCTACATAGTTGAGATTTTGAAGGTTAGTACTTAAAATTTTTCTGTGTGATTTAGTAATTTGGTGGTATTGAACTATTTTATGGTTTATTTTCACTCCTTAAATCAGATTTTATGGTTTATTTTAACTCCTTAGAAATATTTTATGGTTTATTCACTTTTGATAGAGTAAACATATTACCGATTCAACTACAATCACTCTAATTAGATTCAATCACTCTAATTTTGTTCTTATATTTCATGGAACTTCTTGAATATCTAAGTATCCTTGCGTTAGTAAATTTACATTTAGGGATTCCTCCTTGAGCTGGAAAATAACCAACTAGAAGTGAAGAGCAGTGGCTTTTGTGGTGATATTGGGCATCAATACTCTTGTGTATCCCTAAAGCTACCCTAATTTTTATTAGCGATTTAATATTATATAGTGTGATTTTGGGTGATAATAGATCCACCTCCTCTTATTAATGGAATATTATGATTTCGGGGATGAATCAAAGTATGAGGCTTTAAACTTGGACAATAAAAGATGTATAGTGTATTGTTTATCATTACCATGCCAAGGAATTGCTTTCTAGCTTTGATTGGTTGTCTTCAAATTAATTTTCTTTACATCATCATTTTTTTATGAGAATTAAAGTTGCCTTTACGCTTCTTATGTCATGATTTATTTTTCTCCCCAAACTCTTTCTTGCACTTCTATCAATTTTGTTCCTCAATTTTGACAACATAATAGTAGGTGG
>SNQJ01S0004714.1:69026-83597 GCA_010110895.2 Picea sitchensis | reverse complement strand
TCTCATTATTCCCTGTTATCAACATGTTGTCTATATATACTACAAGATATACAACAATTATTCCCTATTATTGAGTCTTACAGTCGAGGCGTCCCTCGGACTTGCCCTGTCAAGGCATCCCTCCGGCTCGTGTTACCTCAACACAACATATTCTAGGTGATCATGGCTTACCATGGGGTTCTCATGGCTCAACAATAGCCATTTTTCATGCTTTTACAACTTGACAGCCTTCCGACTCAGCTAAAGTTAGGGACAAAGGTTACTCTCCTTCTCCTGGCACATAATTAGTTAGGGATGAATGTTACTCTCCTTCTCCTGACTCAATCATATATAGGGATGAAAGTTACTATCCTTCTCCTGAGTCAGTCTCTATTTCGTGTGATCAGATTATACTCTTTCTCACAGTTCTCCCTCGAACCCGAGAGCTCAGTTTCTCATCTCTGCACTCTTCGCAGATCTTTCCCTTTCACATGTATCACAAGTATACAAAAATTCATGAGACATCCTAAATTTTTAAATTCAAAAATTTTCTTGTAAATCTATCATCCGCAGATTTCCAAATTCCACATTTTGTTCTCATATTTGTTTCACATAGGAACCAGATTCATAATTATGGGACTTTCCTTCCCATAGCGGTTTGGATTAGCAGGGAATTGGTCTTCCTTATGGGCTTACAATGCTACCATATGTAAGACCCCTTTAATTCCTGCACTTTCAACTTCAATCAGCCAAACAAATTGCTAGCTTTTCCATGCACATACATTTTTATTGCACCTTTACAATGTCATTACAAACAATTTTAGAATTGTGCATACTAACAATCAAATTCACTTTCTCAAAAAGGAAATACCATTCCTTGCAGTTTGGCTCAGTAGGCAATTGGTCTTCCTTATGGGTTTACAATACCGCCATATCCAAGACCCATTTCCTCCCTGCAATTCATTCTTTACACATCCAAACAAACTGTTAGTCTCTCATGCATCCATGTATATATATCTATATTCAAAACCATACATACTAACATTTCATCACATCTATATAAACATGAAAAGGGAATCCCATTCCTTGCCTATGCCTTATTTCAACATACCAAACCTTTCAAAACGTAATTCAACATTTCAAAGGATTTTAACAAATGTGCCAATTATTTATGGCCACCTTCATACCCAATGCACTCTTGCATTGTTTTCAAGTTCATCACACTTTATGGCCGGTTCTTGGCCATGGTGGGTTGGAATTTAACCAACCTTTTCCTCATATGGCTTATTCTTTTTCTTTCATTCTTACAGCAGGACCATACTGCCTGCTATAGATCGATCACGATCCCAAATCAGTACACATGAACTCAAAAGTTTCACATGAATGCCTTTAAGCATTCCTTGATTGGTCAATGCATTCATGACATATCAGTTCATGAATTATTCCAAGGGTTACAAACAGTGTTTACTACTAGAGGTTCATACCTCCATCATTCATGTTCTCCTTTCTTAATCATACCTTACTTGGGTACCCAAGGCATACAACTGCCTTTCAAAAGTTCATGCATAACACTAAGACAATAAATATTGCAGAATGGGTTCTTACCAAATCCCTTCATACCTTGTGCCACATAGGCACAAATACCTTTATACCGGTTCTTGACTGCTAGCACCCTCTTTCTGATTTTTACCTCATGAACAGTGCTTTATCGGGACTTTTACAGCCCTGTCAACAATCTTTCAACCGCAACCTTCTCCTGCTCATCCTCTGCTTGAGGTTGCCCATTCAAAAAAAATTATGTGCGGGTCACTCTCTACAAGGTCGCTCTCTAGAATAAGTCAAAATTCAGCAAGGTATGCCATTTTTTCTATAACTCCTTTTCTGAGAGGTTCCATGTAGTGACACCTGGAGGAATTTCATAAAACACAATGAAGAACATTATGTATTAGTTGCATATCTTTATACATTACATGTACAATTTTATGATTACTTCAAGTTAGGGTTGTTGACTAATCCAAAACTAGGCATGTGAGACTAAAGAAAAGTTTGATGAAAATGCTAGTCTCTTGTTGTTGAAGTTAAGGAAGGTTTGCATGGATGTGATCATATACACTAGGTCTATTACAGATCTACAAATCAGATTTAGATGATGAAATTGATGAGGGATTTTGGTTGAGGTACATGTTGAGTACATGGTTGAGACAAGTAGTTGATGAGTTGGCACATACATGAGGTATATAGTTGATGATGTGGGTACATATTGATGAGTCATAGTTGATGAGTAGTTGACACATGATTGGTACATACTTGGTACATGGTTGGATGCACTTGTTTATGGTACAGGTTGATTACGGGTTATTTGGTATAGGTTGGTGCATGGTTGATGCACTTGTTTGTGGTACATATTGATTATAGGTTGAGGTAAAGGTTGATGCATGGTTCATATTTATTGGTCTAGATTTACAGCGGTATATATCATAGTGACAGGTTGACAGTGGTTCCATCATTCTACTTCTACTTAAGGGTTGCAGGACTAGGCAAGGAAAGGTGGTTGTAGCCACCTTCCGATTGTAGCCAAAGAACATAGGGGGTTGTAGCCTCCTTCTGGTTGTAGCCAGGGAATTGGGGAGTTGGAGCTTCCGTCAGATTGTAGCCTGAGAAACTAGGGGGATGGAGCCTCCTTCTAGTTACAGATGGAAAACAAAGGAAGTTGGTGCTTCCAATGAATGTAATTCTTCAAGACATATAAGAAAAAACATTCCATGGTTTTCTCCCGATTTGGGTTTCCAAGTAAAACACTAGTGTATTGTGTATGTGTATGTTTGTTCATTTTTTCATTGCTTATTTACTCTGCAGTTATTGGATGATAATGATTCATTGATATAACACTTGGATTATATGGTTAAAGATGATTAAATTGCTCTATTACTGATTCACCCCCCCTCTCAGTAATCCAACAATTGGTATCAGAGCTGGTTCCTTTAGAAATCATTTTAACCACTGAAAGGTAGATCATGGAGAGTACCAACTCATATAAAAATGGAATACCATAGTTTGATGGATAGAAGTATGTTTTTTGGAGCATAAGGATGAGGACATATGTATATGCACAGGGATTTCAAGTTTGGCAATCAATTGTAGATGGATACACAGCACCAACAGTTCCACCAACAAATGACAAAGCAATAAAACTCGGTGAGAATAATTCCAAAGCCACAAATGCACTTTTGAATGGTCTCGATGATACGATATTCACCAAAGTTGCACACTATAAATCCACTAAAGATATTTGGGACAAGCTTCAAAATATTTATGAAGGAGATACAAAAGTCAAAGAAACAAAGATTCATACTTACAAAGGTCAGTTTGAACAACTAAAAATGAAGGAAGATGAAGATATCGCAACCTACTTCTTACGAGTCGATGAAATAGTGAATGCAATCATAGGATTGGGAGAAGAAATTGAAGAATCTGTAATTGTTCTAAAGATACTAAGATCTCTTCCTATGAGATTCAACCCTAAGATATCAGCACTAGAAGAAAGATCGGATTTGGACTAAATAAGCATGGATGAACTGCATGGAATCTTCACAGCATATGAAATGAAAACTGAGCAGGAAAATCTAGATGTAAAATAAGTAGCCTTCAAGGCACCCAAATTATCAAAGAAAAAGAAAAAGGAACAAGAAGAATATAGCAACAACAATGATGCCTTGGAAGATGATGAAGAAGTGGCCAACTTCATCAAAAGACTGAACAAGGGAACCACCGGTAGGTATCGAGGTAAGATCCCTTTAATTTGTTTTAATTGTGATGGTATTGGTCATTTTTCTAACAAATGTCCTCATAAGAAAAGAGAAATGATGAAGGTTATTCAAAAGGAAAACACACATATAAAGGCAAAAGAACTACAAAGAAAGTTTTCAAGAAAAGCTTATACACAAAAGAAGACATCTCATCATCAGATGAAGATGAAGTCAGTGACAATGAGACGGTAAGAGTTCTATTCATGGCAGTAAAAGACTCTGATAAAGAAGACTTCGAAGAAGAATATGAAGAAGCTGAAGAAGAATGTGAAGTAGTTGAAGAAGAAATTGAAGAGGCAAAAGTTGACTATCAAGAATAATTAATGTGTGCCATAGAATTTATCAGAAGAGAAAAGAAGAAAAACAAGAAACTACAAGCATAACTAGACAAGAAAAATGACACTCAAGAACTAGAACAAATGATCACAAAATTGAAGGTTCAAATAGAAGAAGAAAAAAGAATTGAATAAGAACTCAAAGAACAACTAGAAGAAAAGGACAAGATCATTAGAAACTTGGAAGCAGAGGTTGTCACACTAAGAAAGGATATTCAAAAGAAAAATATGAAAAATAGCTCAAAAGTTCTGGATGACATTATCAGCAGTAAAAAATCTCATCTTGACAAGTTCGGACTTGGATACAATCATACAGAAAAGGGATCAAGGTCCAAAACAACAGAGCAAGAAACAAATCCAAAGAGCTATGTAGAAACAATCAAAGAGGATAGGAAGATATACAAGGAACATTACAGGGACACTCCTCCACCAAGAAGATTCAAATTTCAGAATCAACAATAGACAGTTAGGCCTTAAGAAGAAGAATGATTCATAAGAGCACCTCCTTTCAGAAGATCTTCAACTCCCAGGTATCAAACTATATTTTTTGGTTTATGTTATGCATGTAATAATTTTGGATATAAAGATGTGAATTGCAAAGCTAACAATAGGAACAATAACAACTTTGAGAGTTATACACAAAGGGATTATTCAAGGAGACCTAGTGACACACAAAGAAGAAGTTACAAGAGGTTTGAATATTTGAGAATTGAAGTGGAATGTTACAAATGTAAAAAATTTGGACACATGGCCAAGGATTGCAAAATGACATTCCCTCCTAAAGAACCTTAACAAAATAACAACAGTCACAGACAAGAACCTCAGAAAATGACATGGATAAGAAAGCAAGATCAGTATAACAATGAAGAATGCACAATCGCTCTACAAGCTAAGCAGAAGAAACACAGTTGGTATGTTGATAGTGGATGTTCAAAACACATGACAGGTGATAAAGGCAAATTTCTTACATTACAAAAAGAAAAAAATGGATCAGTCTCCTTCCGAAATGATAATTCATCCAAAATTATTGGAGAAGGCATAGTCTGAATTGGGAACAAGAATGAAAAGGCACAAAATGTTCTATTGGTAGAAGATATGAAACATAATCTTCTAAGTGTGAGTCAAATGTGTGACCAAGGTCATAAACTTACTTTTGATTCAGAAAAGTGTGAGATAAGAAAAGGAGGTTCATGGAAATTGGTCGGTACAGCTTCAAGAACTTCAAACAACATATATGTGTTAAGTGAAATTGGAAATGAAAAGTGTTGTCTAGGAAAGGAAGATTAAAGTTGGCTATGGCATAGAAGAATGGGTCACATGTATTTTGATAACCTTGTCAAAGTCAGCAAAAGAGAAGCAGTCAGAAAAATGCCCCAGATCATGAAACCAATCAACACTTTATGCAAGCATTGTCAACAAGGAAAGAAAACAAAGACTAGGTTCAAATCAAAGGAATATTCAACAACAAGACCATTGGAAATTGTACACACTGATCTAGTTGGACCAACTACAACAACGAGCTTAAAAGGTGAAAAATACTTTATGTTATTAGTTGATGATTATACATGAATGACTGCAATTTTCTTTCTCAAAAACAAGTCAGAGGATTTTGAAAACTTCAAGATCTACAAGGAAATGGTTGAAAATAAGATGGATTCAATAATCAAATGTTTGATATCTGATAATGGAGGAGAGTTCATTTCAAAGGAATTTATGGACTACTATAGCAGTCATGGAATAAAAAAACAATTCTTCGTTGCTAGGACACCTCAACAGAATGGAGTTGTTGAAAGAAAGAACACGACAGTACAAGAAATGGCTGAGACAATGATAATGGATTCCAAATTGACAGATATATTTTGGACATAGGCAATGCATACAACAATTCACATTCAAAACAGAGTAATGCTCAGAAACAACATTGATAAAACTCCCTACAAGCTATGGAAAGGAAGACCAACAAATGTGAATCACTTCAGAGTTTTTGGAAGCAAATGTTACATCGAAAGAGAAGATGACAGAATGGGAAAGTTTGACTCTCGTGTGGACAAAGGAATACTTGTTGGTTACTCAAGTACAAGGAAACCATATAAGTGTTACAATCTAAGATTGAACAAAGTTGTGGAAAGCATCAACATAACAATTGATGAAATAGGTAGACCAGAATCAAAGGAAGAAGAAAACAAATCAATGGAACAACTTTTCGAAGAAGAATATGAAAAAGAAGTAGAAGAGGAAGATGAAGATGAAGTGAATTTGACAGAAGCAGAAGAGAAAGTTCAGAAAGTATCTCCAAAGACACCTAGCAAACGAGTACAAAAGAATCATCCTTCAGATCAGATTATTGGAAACAAAGTTGTAGGAGTTGAGACTAGAAGAAAAATCCATTCACCAGAGAAAACACACCTAGCACTCTTATCTACAATTGAACCAAACTGTTTTGAAGAATCCAGCAAGGATAAATTTTGGAATAAGGTCATGGATGAAGAATTGGATCAAATAGAGAAAAATGACACTTGGGAATTGGTTCCAAGACCAAAGAATAAGAATGTGATCGACAGAAAATGGGTTTTCAGGAATAAATTGAATGAAGATTGACATGTTACAGGGAACAAAGCTAGATTGGTATGTAAAGGATATGCACAAATTGAGGGAATCGACTTTGAAGAAACATTTGCCCCTATTGCCAGAATGGAAGAAATTCGTTTACTTTTAGCTTATGCATGCTCCAAAAATGTTAAAGTATATCAGATGGATGTAAAATCATCTTTTCTGAATGGGGAACTTGAAGAAGAAGTCTGCATTGAACAACCAGAAGGATTTTAGTTGTCAGAGAACACAGACTATGTATGTAAATTAAAGAAGGCCTTGTATGTTCTAAAACAAGATTCTAGAGCATGGTACTCCAGACTGGATAAGTATCGGCAACAGGCAGGGTTCAGAAAAGGAAGTGCAGACAACAACCTCTACATCAAGGTAAGTCAAGGTAGTATTTTATTAATTGAAGTTTATGTTGATGATATTATTTTTGGTAGTGATGATGACAGGTTAAGCTAGAAATTTGCAAAATACATGCATAATGAATTTGAAATGTTGTACTTGGAGAACTATCCTTCTTTCTGGGACTTCATATACATCAAAGCAACCAAGGAATTTTTATTTCTCAAACCAAGTATATCAGAGAAATTCTAAAGAGGTTCGGAATGGAAGATTACAAACCAGTTATCACTCCCATGCAAACCAGTTTTAAGTTGAGCTAATATGATGATTCAAAGTCTACAGATCAGAGGCAATACAAGTCAATGAATGGAAACCTACTATATGTGACATCACCTAGACCATATTTAATGCAAGAAGTTGGACAAGTGGAACGATTTCAAGCAGCACCAAAGGAATCACATGTATTAGCAGTAAACAGGATTTTCAGATATCTCAAAGGAACAAAAGAAATTGGATTATGGTATCCAAAAGGGAAAGATCTATCACTTATTGCCGACATAGATGCAGAGTGGGTAGGTTGTATTGATGACCGATGAAGCACCATTGGAGCAACGTTCTACTTAGGTGAGTGTTTGGTATCATGGCTAAGAAAGAAACAATCATCAGTATCTCTATCTACAGTCGAGGCATAGTATATTGCAGCAGCAACATGTTGTACACATGTTCTTTAGATGAAACAAACTTTGATAGATATATAGGTTGAGTATGATGAGCCCATTCCAATATATTGTGATAATACAAGTGTCATCAGTATCTCAAAAAACTTGGTGATCCACTCCACGACGAAGCACATTCCAATCAAGTATCACTTTCTACGAGAACAGGTTGCAGAAAAGAATATCAAAGTTGAGTATGTGGGCACAAAAGAACAAGTGGTAGACATCTTTACAAAACAACTTCCACGGGAAGCCTCTGAATATCTTCGCCAAGTTATTTCTACTCCAAAATGAATTCTTTTTGAATGCTTATATTATATGTCTTAGATGTACACAAGGAAGAACCATAAGAGGACAGTTCAGTTTGGGGGAGCAGCCTCGGATGGAAAGATACCTTTTCCATTGATGACAAAGGGTGAGAAATTTATCAAATGCAGAGGACAGAGGCATGGTTCCAGGGGGAGAAGATTTATCATATGTAGAGGACAGATTTATCAAAAAAACTTCCAACCCCTAAAACATTCAAATACCCCATATTTAAAAGAGTTGTAAAGGTTCTCGTCCATAGGGGTCTGAGACCTAAATTTAGGTAACTATTCATAGTGAAAATTATTAACTTAAATAAGACACTGGACTTCAATAAAAAATAGTGGTTCTTATCACACACAGAAGACCACTCTTGTATCTAATCTAAGAAAATGTTGGAATTAATAAACTAAAAACTACTATTGTCTCTGAGACAAAAATGATGCATGAGGTGACTCCATGTTAGGTAGGGCCCACGGTGGGGAAACCACTTTCTCAGACCACCCCCCCTCCACTATTAAAGGTAGAATGGATGGGGGGGTCTGAGAAATTGTGAGGACCGTTGATCTGGACGATGACGATCAGTGCGGGAGTTAGGTTCCTTGTGAGAAAACATGTTTTCTCCACATATGAAATCCCATTCACAAGAGAACCGTCGATCTAGCTCAAAGTCTGAATCCTCACCGTCACAATCGTCAACCTGTTATTTGCTTGTATTTCTAGTCCGACATGGCATGTTCTAGTTTGTTGTTAGCTTCTGCGGAAGCTTATTGAGATCTTGATGGATTTGTCGAACCTGGATATCTCTTGCACATACAAGAACTCGGTGGACCTTCTTCATGGTCCATTAGTGGAAAAAATAATGACATGTATTCGAACTCGAACCAGAACTTGGACTCATCTCAAGAAAGAAAACAAACGGTGCAAATAAGCAACGACAAATGGAGGTCATGAAGCATAAAAATGGGGAATAGGCTAAGCAAGAAACAATAAAGCTCAACATTGATGGATGGAGAGGGTAAAGGATGATCAAAGGGTAGGGGCATAGACCTAGGTGACAACACTTAGTAAAGGATATGAATCCCGCCTTGCTCCCCCCTTCCACCCTCACTGCATAAGTATATTCATCTTTACTTCTTGATCTCTGCTTCTTCTTTTGATCTTCTTATCTAGATTGTAGAGACACATTATTCTCACCATTATTTCTTGTTTATATAGTCTTCCAACTGGTGTGAGATTTGAAGAATTGTGTCCCTTTATTTGAACTTTGAACCATTGCACCTCTTCATTTAAATGATAATATTAAAATTTAAATAATATCATTTTTCCTTTTTATTCTTTTTTCATAATGCTCATGATTTAACTCTTCTTTAATCATGACTGTGTATCGGTTCATTAATCTACATATCTCAAATTGTTGTGAATTCGAGTCTTAATCAATAGGTGTTTCCTTCAACAAAAATATGTGTGACCGTGAGCTTGAAACCACGAGCTTATCCATTCCAAGCATTGTTTTATTAGCACTTTCTTATTTCACCCCTATTCTTCTATGTGGGACCATATTCAAACGTCCGGGGGATTATTTACTTCTATCCCCTTCAGTTTATTTACCTTATCACATGACCAGTGCTAGAAACATATTCTCTGATACTTCATCCTTCATGACTTTCGGCCTTTGTAGTAATTCAATCCTCCCAGATTACATTTCGTTGAAGTGCATATACTGTATTCACTAGTAGATCAGATGATCAATATTTAATATTCCATTAGTTGGATGATCTTAGCTTATCTAGAGGCTTCAAACAAATTGATGGTTAGGACTTAATTAGGAGTTTATATGAATGGTTCTCATTCACTCCGAGACTTCGACTATACGTGGCTCCATGAATTCGGAGTAGGGAAATCCCTCAAGAGGTTTACCTACCAAATAAGTCATAGAATGGTGGTGACCACGTGTTTTCAGTTAACACCTCCACTGACTCTGTCCTTCCACTATGCTTGATCATCCATTAAGAAATATTCTGTAGGATCTTAGATCAACGACCAGACATTAATTCGTGACATCGGCCTTCGACGCTCCAGATATTTTTAGCTGGTAGGAGAAGCCGAATATCCCCGGAGAATTTAGTCCGAGAGTTATGTGGCTTTTTGATGTCATTTTTGGCGTGGCACTGGCGGAGTGGATGCCACATGTCACCCTGATTCATGACTTTCATATACCTAGTGTGCCAACTATAACTTGACACTTGTCACTAGCTGACTGGTCCACGTGTAATATTTGTCTTTTGCCACATGTCTCCCTCCTGGGTCATGGATTTATACTTCGTTGCTTCAGTACTTCATGGCTTCGGGAGTTGCCACTTTTATACCATCCTTATATAATTGTTGAAGTGTCGAATATATCTATCACCATATATGTTTTCTTGTCTTGATCGATGGCTTATGTGTAATGTTCCTGACTTGTCTAGTCTAGGAAATGTTGTTAATGTGTATGTAGGATCTATTATTTATAGCATATAAATGATCATACAAATAATAAATGCAAAAAAGGACTGTAAAGTTTGTTTTATGATATCTCTGTGGATTACAATAGGCTGAATGCGGCTGAATAAAAGAAGAAGAATAAGCTAGATCAGAAGACAAAAGGATCTTATCCAGAATACAAATAAGAAACTAAAAGATAATACCCAGAATATGTGAGTGTTGTGGAATCAATGGGTGCGTTGGGAATATGGCACCTCTAATGGTAACTGCTGGAAGTCTAGAAAGTTCGACATGGGAGCTATACTTCTCAGACTGGCCTAGAAATTGTCCCAAATGATGCGCCCTGCTCTAGTCCTCAGTACTGGTATCTATTGGACCCCTCTGCTGATGAGTCTAGACCCCGGATGTATACCCCTGGGGGAATGCGCCCCTCGTCTTCTGGAAAAATGTGTCCTAGTGATTCCACCATTGGAATCAGATGAGATATGTCTCAAAATGACCACCTTGGTATACTGGGAAATGGGTCGGAAGGGTTTCCCTAAATCTGGTATGATGCTCGCTCTGGAACCCCAAATGTGCTTGCCAAAAGTGTTGCATGCCCAAGTCTTGAAAATGCATCCCAATTGATTCCTCTTTCATAATTTGATGAGGAACTAGGAAAAAGATGCACCTTTCCCTCCTCTCAAATGGGTCAGAGGGAAATCTTGGAATTATCCCTGGATGGGGTAAGTTGACCCAAAACCCTCTCAGAAGTTGTGCCCTCACTCTAGATGAATGCACCCTTTCTTCTGAACACTATGTAACTGTTGTTGAAGAATGATGGAAGATCTGAATGATATTCCCAATGAATAGGGTGTGTCTCTCAACACCAAAATCAGCCAACTGGTGTCTTCCTCCTGGAATCCATTGAACTATCTCTCTTGAGATGCGCCTTTCTCCTCAATGACAAATCATAATCTGCATAATGATGAATTAGGTTGTTGACTCTTTTCCTATAGATTTCCAAAACCCTAATTCGTTTTTGACCTTTTCCCTCTAAATGAATTTTACTTTATTTTATTATTCCTTAATTAAATCACTCAATAAATAAATTAATTAATCATTTTACCTCAAAAAAGTGATTTATCCATCGTTATGGCTTCTTCGGGCACTGAAAGTCACTTCTCATCATCTTATCCTGTAGTGCTCTTCTTCCCGATTCTGATGAGCTATTACAGTAAGAGGTTTCCCCAAGTAATATTTCTATTATGACCCTCTTAGTGAAATTAATTAATATATGACCCATAATAACTCAAAATTACAGGAATCATCGGAATGCAACGAAACCAAAAACAAGTTGTGTGGAATGGATCCTGATGATGAACGATGCAATTCAGGCCCAATAAAACCCCTCAATATCTCCTGAATTCTCTGTCACCCCTATCTGGATACTCTGGTAGGCATAACACTCTGTAAAGTTATAATGTCCCAAAATGGGGACATTACAGTCCTCCCTGCCGAAATATTGCTTGTCCTCAAGCAATAACTGAATCCAACTACATATGATACCGGTGTCCCATATCCACCTATTTGACACAATGTAGAATCCCCTCAAGATGTGGTATCTCCAAGTGCTCACCAGACATGACACCCACATGCTCCTGATGAGGAGAATGATAAATGGTCGAGGAATCGCAGACAACCCCTTGAGTAACTACTCTACTCGAAACTCAACTCCATCAAATGTTGAACTACCAAGCACTCCAATCCTTGGATCCCATATCATAATGTCAACTAGAATGCCATTTGGAGTATATTTTTGTAACATATCAACACCATGAGTCTCCTGTAAATAACACATGGCCTCAACCCGAAATGGGTCTATCCTACCAAACCATACCAAACTCAACATGACCCCCACTGACTGAACATGTTGCTCCCATAGTGAGGTACTACAAGACCTCAACGAATCACCAGTCATTGATGTTCTCTCCCCAATACTGAAACTCAATGGAAAATAAAAGTGACTCCCCCCTGCAAACATCCACTCTTCTCCATTAGTCAATGAAATGTCTGGTCCTGTAATCCCTGGGTCCCTTGCTAGTCTCTGACAAGGACCATTATGTCGATGCTTCTCTACTCTGATCATGATTGTCTGCTCAAAGTATCCATACTAGACCCTCCACTCCTAGATCCTCATACGATGAAACAAACTATTGACCAAATGGACTCCCGGATCCCATGTAAAATTTGGAAGTTCATCACTTCCAATCCCCACTAACTGCTAGTGTGCAATACTGGTAACTATTGAAATCACTCCACCCTCATCCCAAAGAGAGTCTCAATATGCAGCAACCTCTGATATATACTCTATCCCATGGCCTAGGATACTCCCCATCACACCCATGGCCTCGACTGCCTGCCCCTGATGATCCACCCCTATCATGATGAATGCAATCAAGACACTCCTGTCAAGTTGTCTCAGCCTACCAACTCTCCATGTCCCCTGCCACTGTGTAGCTCCCCTTGTGTTGTTTTCAATGATGAAAGTATCGGGAAAGGCTATCATAAATATCTACAACCAACTGTAGGACTGGAAAGTATCATATGCTTTGGTCAATCCAAAGGAATTAACCAAAATCGTGTCCATCGACACCCATGGTAAATAACCTCCTGTACTCATCACTAAACACCAACCATCGGGTACAGCGGTAGGTACCTCCACCAACTGAGGGTCAATAATTCTACATCCATCATCACTCATGCAACAGTTTCTACGGTGAAGGTGATCTCCCAGATATGTATACTACTGCAAGGTAGAGGAATCTCCATGCTCTACTAAGTACATCTCCTCCTTGCAATCCAGTGCTTCCCCCTGAATCCCATTGTAAAACTCTGTATGTTTCTGTGAACTACCACTCATCATTGTGTGCCCCTACATACTCATGTGATCTCCTATATACACCTGCAAAATCCTAGATCCTAGGTGTACTACGGGGTCATCCTCTACATGAAGGTCAACTAATCCTGGAACACAAATGGAAGTTTCCTCATAACTGCCCCGGGCTCTGGAATCCCCATATGTATGTGTTTTCTCAACTGTCTCAACACACCTCATCAAGGGTGGTCCCTATGACCTATGGAAATCCTCATGTATCTCTATATCATATCTCTCCATACTCATCAATGATCATGGGTACTGCTCATGCTCCTCCCTCAATTGGTGCTCTACTGCTAAACCACCATCCTCTCGTAATGTGGCTAAGGGATATATCTGACTCTTTGCTGAAATAGATGTAGTGGATATCTGTCTAATTTCCTCAAAATACAAGGCACTGAATTGCCCACTGTCCCTTGTGCTACTAAGTCCTCCTGTATTCCACTGCACGCCATCACCAACTGTGACCCCTATCTAAATCACACTATATCCTGTATGGGCAGTTGTATCCTCCTATGCACTCACCCTACTAATATCATCTGCGCCTGGATCCCTTACAGATGTGTCCAGACACGTTCTATGGTCATTTCGACCAATAAGGAGTGCATACTCATCACTGCATATCGATCTTGGGAATAAGTGTCCCAACAAGTTGTCGATCTCCACAACCTGGTCCATCAATGGAATCTCCAAGAGTGGTGATTCACTCTCCTCATAGTGATAGGTATGTTTAAGGTCAACTATCTCCAAGCCATACCTCTCCTCTTGGGTCTACAGATCCATATGTTCCTTGTGTACAATCCCCACACAAGTCTCCTCTACCATATCAGGAATTCCACTGATATCCTCATGTGAAGTGGCTAGCATAGGTGACTGAGGAGATGAAAAATGTGGCTCACTCATCATAGCTAGCTCATCATTATCCATACATTACTTCCTGGAAGCCATGTCTACACCCATCGGTAGGTCATCCAACCTCCTAATCTCATCATGTCTAAGTGCCAACACATATGAGTCCTCACAAGTGTCACCACTATGCTGAAGTGTTGAATCCTCAAAATTACCTGATGGGGAAGATGAAGCATATG
>SNQJ01S0004714.1:4472-22454 GCA_010110895.2 Picea sitchensis | reverse complement strand
CTTCTTCATTTTAGTGCGATCTAACGTTTTCAATATTCATTCCAGATCAACACTTGACAGGATTTCCCTGCTTTTCCTCTGATCCGATGGTCGACGAGATTTCATGACTTTGGGGTTTTGGCCTTCGAGTAAAATTACATGTTTTAGAGGAATTTTTTTTGGAGTGGTTAACGTTGGATTTGACCACATTCTTTCCTTTAGTGTGATCTGACTATTCAACATTTCCATTTCAGATCGACGGTTGGAATTATTTTGTGACTTCGGGATTTCGTGGATTCTTTCTTGTCTCTAGTAATTGTTGAATTGGCGAAGTGTTGAAGTGTCAAAGTTATTTATCTTCTACTTGATCCAATGATTCATAATGCTACTGCTTTATATCTGACAGTTGAGATTTAGTCCTTCCAAATCTCTGACTTCACCTCGATCTAACGATCCTGGATTGTCTCGAACTAAGAATGAATTGTTCTTATAACTCGATCCTTTACAAAAGGATTTATTTACTCACATAACTTTGTCTCTTGTGTTATTTCAAATGCACCATCTCTTATGATCTCCGATTAATGTTTTTCCATGTAAGCTTTGGGTTTATACTGGATTATTTTGCACCCTGTTGACATCAATGACAATATCATACCATTGTGTCGAACAAAATAGTTGTGGTATAACATAATATCAATATTATGTTATGATGCAGGAGTGTTTCACTTGATTGTTTACTATAATAGCTCTTTCTTATTTTTTGAAACAGTTGTTGAAACATGTGCTGAAAAAATGGTTGTCACTTATTGGTGTTGTTACACAGTGAAAAAAATATTGTAGTAATTGTTTATTGTTTTCTAAAGAACTCCTCAACATCCTTCATGCACGAGGATATCTACAACATTGCGAACCAGAAGCAGATTTCCATGATCATACTCCCTTTCCATAAATACCAATGCATCGATGTTGTCCTAGAATCTATGAGCCAGAGATTTGGGACTATGAACTAGAGGTTGTTAAAGAACGCATCATGCTCAGTGGGAATCCTGGTTGACAGGGGCCAACTAGGAGGTTAGTCCCAGCTTGCGCCTTCCAACGTAGACCATCACATTGCGATGATATTCATTGGAGGCCCTGATGATCGAGAGGCTCTGATGTTTGGAAGAAGAATGACAGAGAATCTGGGCATTAAGATGACAGTAATAAGGTTCCTTCCCCATACCGAATTCAAACACAAAGCCATCAATCTCACTCTACTTCCAACCAACAAGGATGAGACATGAGTGTACAAGTTTTTGAATGTAGAAATGAATAGAGAGTAGGATAAGAAGATGGACGAGGAAGCCTTGCAAGTGACAAATAATGAGCTATCGAATCCAAGGAATTCCCTTGGCAGAAATGGTGTTGGTGACAATGTGGGAAAGTTGATCATGTATGGAGAGCGAGAGAAAAGTAACAAAGTGGAGTCAGTTATGGAAATCGCGAAGAGAAAAAAATATCACATGTTTTTGGCGGGAAGGGGTCGTTTCCCAGCCCCCCTGATGAAAGACTTGGTGAATCAGACTGAAGAGTGTTTGGAATTGGGTCCAATTAGGGATATCATCACCTCTTCCACCATTCGAATGACTGCATCAGTATTGGTGATTTAACAACACGATGTCATTCATAAGTATGAGTCAGCCTTCTCCAAAAATGGGGAGGGGAGTCGACTTCCTTGAGTGTCTCATTGTCCCCATCTACTGACATGAGAAATAGCCACTCCACGACAACTTTTTATTTCTGGTTGCATAATTATTACTAGCATACTCCCGAAGTGGGAGAAAGGAATGCCTAATAAAATGAAAAATGTATATGTTGCAAAAAAAATTAGTTTTTTTTAACTTTAGTGAGTTGCATTTTTATTAGCCACCTTTTTTTATGACCTTTTAAAGTTCATGTACTATTACTATTCACCTTCTTTCTTTGTCCTTTTTAAAGTGCATATATTTCATGGATGTAGTCTTCCCTTTATAGTTACATAACTCCTTTTAATCTTAATAAAAAGTCAAATCATAATTAAGGCCATGAAAATAGGTGAACGGATTTTTCCCAAAAAAAATCTTGGTTGGCATAGTTCAATGATGAAGCTCTGCAATGTCTTGTGATTAAACAGGTGAAAGGGTTTTTCCCAAAAACAATCTTGGTTGACATGGTTCAATGATGAAGCCTTGCGGTGTCTTGTGATTTACAAGTTGTGCAAAGCCTCGTGTTAGTGGATATCGATGCTTGACGTTATTGTTATGATTGTAAGTGGGAAGGTTTCTCTCTATCATATTGATTCCAAGAATTAGATAATCTCTTATCACTCTTTTCCTTGAACGTTTTGTTGAAATATGGTTTTATTTCATAATCACTATACCTATATTATTATTAATTTTTACCGGAGCGAGAAAAAAAAAATATATATATATATATATATATATCTGTGTGTGTGTGATTTCAAGTATAAAATATCTTTGTGTGTGTGTGTGTGTGTGTGTGTGTGTGTGTGTGTGTGTGTGTGATTTCAAGTATAAAACATATTGAAAAGCTAACACAAAGACCAAGTAAGCTTTTATCTACTATGAAAAAAACAAACATCATATTAAAAGGAAAACAATTATTGATCTGGAAAGCGAGGAAATGTATAACAAAAGATTACAATCATGTTTTATTTTTTGTCACTCCATTTATCATACTTTGTCACATAAATTATAATTGATCATATACCAATACCAATTCATCATCTATGAATTTATTAAGTATAGAGAGGGATTAAAAAAAATGAGATTTACGCATCTCCCTTATAATGGGCTTAAAATGCACATTGTTGTTCGCATGCCTTGAGGAATAACTACTTGATCTAAGAAGTAATTGACCTTTGTGCAATCTTTAATTTCCTAGTTTTGTATTGCAATCTCTTCTCGACCCTTTTTAAAACCTTGGATTCATCCTATAACCTTCTAGAATCTTTCATCTTCTTAGTGATCCCTTTTTTTAGGTTTTTAAATATTTTTAGCAAAGTCAGCATTGGAATCAACTTGTATTTTACCCATTAAATTACACATAGATCTCATATTACACAATCCCATTATCGTTGTGCACTTCAAATGATTGTTAGAGGCAAGATTGAACATTCCTATGAGAATAAACTCTCAGTTAAACTATAAAGTATGATTATTGTGATTTAGTTAAACTATAAAATATGATTATTGTGATTTACTCAAGTGGTTAAGAACAAACTAAATAGATTATAATTAAAGAGACTTTGGAAATACATAGCACATCATTAGTTTATTATTAATATAGATTCATTTTAACATCATCTCTAATAAACATATAGATGGATCAAAAGAAAAAGAAAAAAAAAAAAACATAACATCAAAAATAGTTTGTCATTAATTTATTATTAATATAGATTCATTGTAACCTCATCTCTAATAAACATAGATATAGATGAATCAAAATAAATAAAAACATAATATTCTGGAAAACATAATAATCTTTATGCTTAAAACATAACATCAAAAATAGTTTGTCATTAATTTATTATTATAGATTGATTTTAACCTCATCTCTAATAAACATACATATAGATGGATCAAAATAAATAAAAATATGATATTATGAAAAACATAATAATCTTTATGCTTAAAACATAACATCAAAAATAGTTAGTCATTAATTTAATATTGATATAGATTCATATTAACTTCATCTTTAATAAACATACATCTCTAATAAACATACATCTCTAATAAACATACATAGATGGATCAAAATAAATAAAAACATAATATTCCGGAAAACATAATAATCTTTATGCTTAAAATATCCAATAAGACTATGTTTATTTATTTTATTATTGATTTTAACATACATAGATGGATCAAAATAAATAAAAACATAATATTCCGGAAAACATAATAATCTTTATGCTTAAAATATCCAATAGGGCTATGTTTATTTATTTTATTATTGATTTTGTATTATTATAATTCATTTTATTCAAATTTTGTAATTATTATAGTCTTTTTTACTAGTATTATTGGCCACTTTTTAATTAATTTTTCATTTCTAAATTGATTTTTTCTCATTCAAGTGGGTACAACTTGTATATGCTTGTCACCCGATTGGACATAGAACAAATTCAATTTGTATATATACCATTTTCCAAAATAACGAGAGTTGTTTGAGAAGAATATCCATGATTTTTAATTAAAAAACACTTTGTAAATATATTGTTAGCCAAAGTAAAGAGCATGGTTCGAAAAGAACATCAATTATTTTTAATTAAAAAACTATCAAGTTATTATCAAATATTTTTAACGAAAAAACTATCAAATTATTACGTGAAAGTACAATAATTCGTATATATATCATTAGGCAAAGAAAAAAGCGCCAATAGAGAAAAATATCAATGATTTTTAATTAAAAAAACTATCATATTATCGGAATGTCGTTACTAAATGATTATATACCAAAGGAGGGCTTTTCATTCTCAGATGAGATTGAAATCTCAAGGCACAAGAGAATATTAGCAGTAGAAGGAGCATATTTTTGTTAAATTTCAAAATTTCGGCAGAGAAAATGATAGGAAAACACAATTAAGAAAATAATACTTAAAATTGCTTAATAATAAGCTCCTATTTTATGTAGACGAACAAAAAATGCAATGAGTTGTTGTAGAGGAAGATAACAGAAATTTGAGAAAAAATTATTATAAAAAAGTCACGAGAGACAAAACTGTGCGAAATTTGCCTAAATTAACTTAAAAATTCACCTGAATGAAATCCAAAATACAAAAAATTGATTGGAATGAAATCCAAAATACAAGAAATGATAATCAAAATAAAAGAGAATCAAAATGAGTTTGTATTGCAAGTGGGTTCGTCGCCTGTTATCGCTCAGTTTGTAGGATAGGTCTAGTAGCTTGGAGGTAAGACTCAAACTGGCGTAACAGGAGCTTCCTCACCCACTGTCACCTCGATGGGGAGCTCTTTCTATTCAGGGTGGCTAATCCCAAGGGAGACATCCCTAGTAATCTGGGGTTCTGAAAGGTCTTAAGGTTTAAAGGATCAAGATAAGGGTTTCCTTTCACAGATTACTGCCAAGAGGGATAGTGAAAAGAAGGTATTCCACTGAAAAGGGCACTTGTTTGCGAGACAAGGCAAATAAAACTAAAGTGTGCAAGTAGTGGTTAGTACTTCAATTGCTAATGACTATCTTCAATATATATATGAGCAACGATAAATGTAATTATTGACGAAGTCAATGATTGCAAACAAAGACAATGGCTTATAATATTACTTCTTCAATAAGTACAAAAAGACACTTGCATTCAATGTACAAAATCAATCCTTATGTTCTCACAATGCATTAAATATGCTCATAAATAAATATTGTTGCTGCTGCGTCACTATGTTGCTAGGGTGACGTCATCCCTAATCTATGTTAGTTTCGGTAGAAAATGAGAAGAACGTTTTGCTAATCAAGCTAATGAAAATGATCAACGACTCAAAGTCTATCAATGGATGACAATGCCACAACGTTTTAAGCCAAACAAGAGTTCAAAATAGGTATGACGTCATCTTAGGGTTAGGGTTAGGTTAGCTAGACAATAAAGTGGACGTTCTGCTAATTAAACCAATGAAATTACTCAACACTTGTATGTCTATCAATAGATGACTCAGCCGCAACTTTTATACTATGCAAAGGTTAAAAAGAGGCAAGACGTCATCAGCTAGTTAGGGTTAGTTAGGGTTTCAATTTTTTGAAAGCAAGAGAGATTGTTTTAGCACAAAAGACTCAACGTTGCATTCTTAGACTAGTGCCTTGGGTAAATGGAGTCAAAGAGAGAGGTTAAAGGCTTGGAAAGATTTAAACCTAAGGAAGGGAGAGTTAGGCTTAATGGTGTTGCAATGGCAGGGCCACCAAGTCAAAACCCTAAGGGGAGGAGGCTCATTCCGGTGTAGCTTAAGCTAGGCCTCATGCTCCTCCCTCTTTCCTCAAGACTCTTTGGCAAAAACCGGCTAGCTTTAAAACATAAATCTAGGGCTGAAAAGTGTTGTTTGGGGCCACTAGCTTTAAAACATAAATCTAGGGTCGAAAAGTGTTGTTTTGGGGCCAAGGTTTTTCAAACCCTAAGTAAATTCAAAACCCTAGGTGTAAATTCAATTAGACCTAGGACGCCTTCCTTCTTCAATCTATGTTTCAAATCTAACTCAAAAAGAAGAACTAGTGTAGCAAATGGCTAGGCTATATCCTTCTTAATCAAATGGCTAATCAAGTTTTTATCATGGGGACAAAAAGCAAGGACCTACTTGTGTGCTTGATCCCTAGGGTTTCAATGATTACATAAAATAACAATGTAACTATACATGTAAGAATTTTTTAAACTCACAACCATTCAATCAAGAAGTTTTGTATGAGAAAACACTTACAAATCAATGATGAGCTTATCAAACCCTATTTTTAACACCTTCCAATGATAAAACACCATATGTAATGCCAAAAGATAATCCTCCAAGTTGTAGCGCTTCAACTCCAAGAGCTAATAACAAGACAAAAGACTAAAAATAAGTCTCTACAAGAGTGAGTTATGTTATGTCAAATGTGGCTCAACGTCCTCAATATATATCATCCAAATGACCTTTAATTAACAAAATAGGTCATTAAAATAGTCAATAAGGCTAATGACTTAAATAATATTCCATTATTTGTCACATTAAATGCTAAAATGTCAGCCAAGAGCTAAAAGGGAGACGCTGTAATCTCCAGGGAGACGCTTGGCCCTTGGGTATCATCAAAGATCCGGCAGAAACGCTAGTCTCCTCTGGCTCTGCACCGCCACACGTACAATAGTTCCCAAAGACGCCACATGCTCCAGAATCATCCAGCCTGCCCTAGGTGGAAGGCCCCATTCATCAAAGCTATCATCCCATCTCAGGGTGATCCCCCTAGGTCAATCTCCGCCAAAGTGTCCCGGTGAGGGCTGCCCTTCAGATTCTTCATGCAAGGGCTCATCATGACGCTTGTCCCGTAAACCATAAGGATGGGCCTTTCACCCCATGGAGGTCCGTTAATCATCTCCCATGTACCGTCCTGCACTGGCCCCACGTATGGTCCAAGATCAAAACTATGCCCTCCCGGGCTCATCACCCAGAGATCATAGTATGTAAATCATATTTCATCATTAGTTATCAAATATTCAAGGAACTCCTAACATACTTCAAATTAAGAGGATCAAAGATATTACATAGATTCACTATAATAAAGCCAAGGAAACCACAAACAACCCATTTGGGCTCATACCCCAGAGATGGAAAGTTTCTAAGATCATTCAAGCCTATAAGGTTTTATGTGGTGATATGATTTTTAGGGATGTCCATTCATAAAATACCAAGGGTGTGTGTTGTCCTGTGTTTCTTTTAGGTGAGGCGAAGAAACCCGGGCTATGGATACATTTTTTCCAAGCCCTTTATTGCCTCTTAATACTTTTCTTTTTATTGTTTTCTCTTCTTTTACCTGCTAATCAATTCATAAGACACTCAGCCTTTGGCTTTAGTGGTTGTGAGTCGACAAAGATTACCTAATCGGTATCTTCAAGAAAATGATAAGTAGATGCCTCACATGAGACCCTTCCTTTGGCCATGCAACCAAAGGTCACCTCGGTTTGCGGACCGATAGTGGCAATGTCATAATCACTGGATACCTATAAACATAATGGGTCAAGTTCGTGGATGAGACCTCCCATCCTCTTGGTTAGGTCTTGTTTTTATTATTTTTCTTAGGGTCCCTTTAGTTTCTTATCGAGGTTTTTATTGCCCTCTCTGGGATCCCCCGCATGTAAGCATCTCTAGGTTTTATTTCCTATGGCTTTTATCTTTACCAGCCTCTTTTACCCCCTGGGCCTTTTGTGAAATTCCTTCCCACAAGACAAAGTGTAACCCTGAAGGTCATCCTAATGGCTCATCTAGGGGAAATGGGATGGATGAGCTTAGGTGTAAGATGTAAATATGATAAGATGGTGGGCTAATGGCTCATCAACCCCTTTGTGGCTAACCAAACCCATGAATATCAACTAAGCACTCCAATCAATCACCCCAACAATGGTCAAGTGGATTAGTGTAAGATCCAAGGCCAATGAATGAAAGAACCTAATGTATATATAAGTAGCTAATAAGTAAATTAACCAAATATGACACATAATGAGCACAATTCTGACCAATTAATTCCTACATGTGGAGCAAGAGAGTCCCTCTAATGCAAGCCCAGCTCTGGCAGGGATGGAAACTCATCACGACAGGATAAATCAGGAAGAAGAAGAAAGATGGCCTCCTGTACATGCTCAAGCCAATCCCACTTCTGTGACTCATGTCTAGGGACCAGCTGTGGGTCTCTCGACATGGTCTCCCCTAGTTATCCCTAGATATCGATAACATCTCCGGGTCTAACTCGGTGACATGTGCTAATTGTAGAGCGAATGAGAACCTCAAGTGAGTCTCCTCGGTGATAGACCCTGTGATCCCCGCCTTCACAATTTGACAAGAAAGCACTACGACAGAAGCAGGGTGGTAATACACCCACAAAATATAACATGTGCATGCAAGGCAATCATAAATGCAAATAGAAAGTAAAATAATTTATTGTGACTTTGTTCTATTCCATGTTGTTGTAGTCAAACAACCAATGAAGCTAATCCAGTAACGCTCCTTGATAATCTTCCTTTGTGGGCTTCATCATAAACCAAAAACAGTGACAAATCAAGTTTCCGAAAGTCATGAGTTAGAAGATATATCACATCATCGAATCTCAAAGTCTAACCCATGGAGGCGGTTGGGAGGGATAAAATAATCGCCAAGTCCGTCTCTGAGAAAAGCACCCAATCCCATCCAAGAAAGGGTCATGAAAGATACAGGTTCAGAAAACCCACCGAATGGCCCGTAGACCTGTTACCGACATCCCTAAGGTCATGAAGGAAACAACAAGGGAAATAGTGCATCGAATCGGCAAACTATCAAGGGAAAGTTGAAATGAATGAAGCTAGTATAACCCAACTGGGACCTTTAATCTAGGGTTTGCCCAGGAGGAAACTCAACATAAGTGGTATTCCCAAACTACACCTTTAATGGAAAAGCATGGGAAAGTAACAACAGGTGGTTGGGGTGAACAAATGGGGAGAAACCTCTTTGGGCAAACAATGTCCTTAATACAAATAAGGACATTGTATTAAAATTTGAGCACAGAGGTGGTTGGCAAACATCTTCATGAAAAGAATCCAAATGCTTAGAAGGGTACTCATCAAAAAACTCAAGGTAAGACCGAAAAGCATTAGGAGGAAAGAGGTACCTATGTCATCCTTTGGTTTTCCGAAGGTACAAGTAAAATCCCCATCTCCTTTGTTGCCATTGTTCGAAGTAACTACAGGACAACCTGCAAGGGCAAATAACCTGAGGCAGGACTCGTCGTCATAGATGGGATCTAGGTCATGTCCAACTATATCCCACTCCACGCCTTCCAACATGTATGAACTCATCAATACTAGTCGACAAAGTGTCGCTTATCCTGTATCATGATGGTGGTTTTGAAAATTTTGAAAATCTATCTTCCTCCTTTTCATCACAAAGTAAAGCATTATAAAAATCTTGGGGAGGGAGGTAACTCATTGTTTCTTCATGTGTACTTCGAGGACTTTTGTGTTTTCAAGATGCATTATGGTCTCATCCTTGGGGATTACTCCTTCTTCTTCAAATGAAAGGCCTATTTCTTTGATTTCACAACAAGGACCATCAACTTGCTCAAAGCTTTCCTCCTCATCTTTTGAATCAAATGACATGGTATCATCATAATTTTGAAGTGGAAAGCAACCAACCTCATCTTCACTTTGTTGTACTGGAGAAACAGGTTCTTGGATGACTCTACATCAAAGAGGGGAAATATGGGCACTTCATCATCTTGCTTAGGTTGTTTCTCCTCAATCACGTCCCCACTACCGGGTTGAAACTTGTTCCCTCTCTTGTGTATCTTAACAAAGGTTTCCCATGGAAACTAGTTTCATTAGGCTAAGAGGCCCATGAGGAGAGTACTGATTCCATGAGATGAGATTCCTTTCGATCCGGATGGCCATGTTGTGAGCTTCCTCAAGTGTTTCTTTTATTCTTTTATTTAAGAGGAAGCTCAATGTGCTTGAAGTCCATTTGCGAAGAGATAAACAAGGAACTTTCCTTCTGAAGACTCCATGGTTTTCAGGAATTTGGTAAAACAACTTATGGAACGTAAACCAGAAAACTTTGACATTTTCATAATTTGTTTGTTTTATGCCTTCAAGCTTTTTTTAGCAATGATTGTACATCTTCTACTTTCAAATCCCACCTTCAAGGAAGATTTCTTCAAAATGGTCCATGGATGTGATGGTGGCTGCTGGAAGGTTATCATAACATTTTCAAATTTCCATGCAGAGGCGCAGAAGAGCTTCATCACTAGGTTTTCAGCTTCGTCTCTGACTGTATGGTATTGAAATAATTCCCAAAATTTTCTCATGTGATAATCGTGACTTTCTCTTCCCATCGCAATGGAAAAATCTAGGGACCCATTTTATAAGAGAGAGGCATTTTTCCTGATATCCCCGATTTTACTCATATCCAAAGGTCTCTAGAATTTCGGATCCTCCATTGTGAAGTCATTTTGGCTTCATTAGTGGGTGGAGTCACCAGATAGTTTTCTTTGAAACTACCAAAGAATATGGGGAAAAAAGGTAGTAGAGTCGCTGTGTGTTGTAAGAAAAGGTCTCTAAGGCAAGGCTTACCAAAATATTTGTCATTGAGGAAGACTGACTCAGTGTTCCCTAATAACGGGCGCTTCAAAATGTTATCGCTCAGTTAGTAGGATAGGTCTAGTAGCTTGGAGGTAAGACTCAACCTGAGTAACAAGAGCTTCCCACCCATTGTCACCCCTCGATGGGGAGCTCTCTATCTGTGGTGGCGATCCCAAGGGAGACATCCCTAGTAACTTGGGGTTCAAAGGTCTTAAGGTTTAAAGGATCAAGATGAGGGTTTCCTTTCACAGACACGCCAAGAGGAATAGTCAAAAGAAGGTATTCCAATCTAAAGTGGCACCAAGCCATAGACAAGGCAAATAAAACTAAAGTGTGCAAGCAATGGTTAGTACTCAATATATTAATGACTATCTTACTATATATATGAGAAATGATTAGATATAATTGTTGACTAAGTCAATGATTGCAAACAAAGACAATGGCTTTTAATACTACTTCTTCAACAAGTACAAAAGACACTTGCATTCAATGTACAAATCAATCCCATAGTTCTCACAATGTACTAAATATGCTCATAACAATATTGTTGTTGCTATACAATTTAGGGTGACGTCAGCCCTAATATATGTTAAAGTCTGTAGACAATGAGAAGAACGCTTTACACCCAAGCTAATGAAAATGATCAACGACTCAAAGTCTCTCAATGGATGACAATGCCACAACGTTTTAAGCCAAACAAGAGTTCAAAATAGGTATGATCGCCATCTTAGGGGTTAGGGTTAGGTTAGCTTAGACAATAAAGTGGACGTTTTGCTAATTAAACCAATGAAATTACTCAACACTTGTATTTCTATCAATAGATGGCTCAGGCGCAACTTTTATACTATGCAAAGGTTAAAAAGAGGCAAGATGTCATAAGCTAGTTAGGGTTAGTAAAATAGCTAGGGTCAGATGCTAGGTTAGTTAGGGTTTCCAATTTTGAAAGCAAGAAAGATTGTTTTAGCACAAAAAGACTCAACGCTTCATTCTTAGACTGGTGCCTTGCAAATGGAGTCAAAGAGAGAGGGCTAAAGGCTTGGAAAGACTCAAACATAAGGATGGGAGAGTTAGCCATTGCCTAATGGTAGGCTACCAAGTCAGAAACCCTAAGGGAGGGGAGGCTCATTCTCGTGTAGCTTAAGCTAGGCCTCATGCTCCCTCCCTCTTTCCTCAAGACTCTTTGGCAAAACGGCTAGCTTTAAAAAATAAATCTAGGGCTGAAAAAGTGTTGTTTGGGGCCAAGGATTTTCAAACCATAAGAAGTCAAACCCTAGGTGTAAAGTCAATTAGGCCTAGGACGCCTTCTTCAATCTATGTTTCAAATCTAACCCAGAAAAAGAAGAACGCAGCGTAGCAAATGGCTAGGCTATATCCTTCTTAATCAAATGGCTAATCAAGCTTTTATCATGGGGACATAAAGCAAGGACTTACTTGTGTAAGCCGCTCCCTAGGGTTTCAAATGATTAAGCATAAAGGAATAACAATGTAACTATACATGTAAGAATTTCAAACTACAACCATTCAATTAAGAAGTTTTGTATGAGAAAACACTTACAAATCAATGATGAGCTTATCGGGAACCCCTAGTTAGTAAATAATCTTCCAATGATAAAACAATTCATATGCATGCCAAAGATAACCTTCCAAGTGTAGCCTCTCAACCAAGAGACAACAACAAGACAAAAGACTAAAAGAAGTCTCTACACAAGAGAGTGAGTTATGTTATGTCAAAATGAGGCCTGTCATTCCATATACTTATCATCCAAATGACCTTTAACTAACAAAATAGGTCATTAAAAATAAAATAGCCGACAAGGCTGATTTAACAATATTCCATTATTTTCGGCATTAAATGCTAAAATGTCAAAGTAAGAGCTATAAAGAGTTGGAGACGCTGACCCTCCTGAGGGAGAGACGCTATCCTTTGGGCATCAATGCAGATCCGTATAGTAAACGTTGGCCCTCTAGGGTTCTCAACCCCGCCACATGTGCCAATAGTTCCAAAACGTCACATGCTCCGTAAATCATCCGTATCGCCTGGTGGTGTCCCCGGCCCATCAAAGCCATCATCATCCCATCTGCAGGGTGTGATCCCCAGGTCAATCTGCTAAAGTGTCCTGGTGAGGGCATCCCTCTGTCTTCATGCAAGGGCTCATCAAGCATCGCTTTGTCCCCTCTCCCATCCCAACAACCATCCGATGGGCTCTTAGTCCATGAGGTCCTGGGAATCATCTCCCATAAATTTGGCCTGCACCAGTCCGCTCTGCATGGTCCCCTATTACAAAACCTCCTATGGGCTCCACTGCAACCTAGATCATAACAATGTAAAATCATATTTCATCATTAAAGTTAATTAAGTATATATGCATGAAATCCTAAACATATCATCTAAGAGCTCAAAGATTACACAGATCTACTATACAAAAACTAAGGAAACCAAACCCTATTGGGCTAATAATTCTCAAGAGATGGAGATTCCTCGACATCATTCAAGCCATAGTTTTATAAAGCGGGTGGATATGGTTTTAGGGATGTCCAAATATAAAATACCCATAAGTGTGTTGTCATCAGGTGCCTCTTTGTAGGAGGCGTAGTCAGACTGGCCATGATGCATTTTTTCCAAGCCCCTTTATTGCCCATTTTTCTTTTTATTGTTTCTTTCTTTTATTTTTAATTTAAAGGTCTCCACTGTAGGACACTACCTTGACTGGGTACGAGCTAACAAAGATTACCCAATCGGGTATCTTCATAGAATGATAAGCATTAGCTCAAGGATGAGACTTCCTTTGGCCATGCAAACCAAGGCAGTGACCTTTGATTGCATAGCCAAAGGAAAGGAGGTCTCATAACGAGCCAACCTAATAGGTTGGCTCATGATGAGACCTCCCATCCCTCTTAGTTAGGTCTATTTTTTACGGCTTTTCTTAGGGTCCCTTTAGTTTCTTATCAAGAGGTTTTTTATTGTCTTCCTTGAAACCTGGGTTAAGCATCTCTAGGTTTTATTTCCCATGGATTTTATCTTTACCACTGCTTTTACCCCTAGGCCTTTAGCCCTCTTCCCACAAGACAAAGTGTAACCCCAAAGGTCATCCTAATGGGCTTAATTAGGGGAAATGGGATGGATGAGCTGGGCAAGTTAAGATGTAAATATGATAAGATGGTGGGAGCGGATGATGGCTCTGCAAATCCCCCTTGGTGGCTAACCAAAACCCATGAATATCAGCTTGCTAAGTTACCCAATCAATCACCCCAACAATGGTCAAGTGGATTAGTGTAAGATACAAGCAGTCATCAAAAATGAAAGGAACCTAATGCAGATATAAGAAGGTCATAACAATCAAATATGACACATACGATGATACCTCGGACCAATTACCTCATGGAGCAAGAGTCCTCTCTGATGCAAGCCCAGGCCGGTGGTGATGGAAACTGCTACTGCTGACAGCACAAATCTGACAAAGAAGAAGAAAGATGGGCCCTCCAGGGCCATGCTCAAGTCAATTCCGCTCTCGGTACTCCATGTCTAGGACCATGTGGGCCTCGAGACATGATCTCCTAGTTATCCCTAGATATCGGGGATAACATCGCCGATTTCTACAAGACTTCAACCATATCCTCTCTTTAAAATGCCTTCCTTTGACTACTAATATAAACATGAGATGTACATATGCATTTTATAGCCCCTCAAGAAGTGGAATGTCAATGCAGCTACCACATTGGTATCCTGATATCATAAAAAAAACACCCATTATACTAATATCAACCCTGAGGACATACAAAAGATATATAAAAAGTTCATAAAGTCTCTCACCAGTGACAACACATACCAACCCATGCCCCCAAAATAACCATTAACATCAACAACAAATGGAATTAGCCAAGCATTGGAGGACATACAAAAGATATATAAAAAGTTTATAAAGTCTCCCACCAGTGACAACACATACCATCCCATGTCTAAAAAATGACCATTAACATTGAAAACAACCAGAAGTAGCCAAGCATTGGGTAGTAAATCATTATGGTCCTTGGGGGGTCCAAAGGGTACTTTTACCTGCTTGTGAGATGCATTCTACCATCTTTTTGCGATGTTTACACATACTTTTTCCAAGTACAAGATAAGGGGAACAAAATAATTTTGCAGCAAATAATTGCAATAAATGACTTCATTGAATAAGGGACCTAATAACATAAATCCCATTGAATGGCCTTGTTACAAACACTGTAAAATCATCTGATGAAATAATATGGTATGAACATGTGATAGAGAGCAGAAATCATAGAAAAAATTCAAAATAACAAACACCAAAAGGATACAAAATAGAAAGAAAATGAACTATGTTACCGTTTCTGTCAAGTATGCTTCTAGACTTGCCATGAAATGTAGAAAATGAACTATGTTACCTTTTCTGTCAAGTATGCTTCTAGACTTGCCATGAAACGTTTAGTTGACCTGTACCATTCAGCCCTTGTCAATGAATTATAACATTTTAGTATTTACCATAAGTTGGAGTTGAAATTAAAATTAACCAATTTTAAGCAATCCAAAAAAATCCAAAATGCATTCTCCCAAATATAATAAAATTAATCATTTTTAATAAATATCCACCTAGTTTCATCCAAAGTAAACAACTAAAGTCTTTTCAGCAAAGATCAACACAATTTAAAGAAAATTAAAATAAGTGATAAGAAAATACAAAATGAGCACAAGATATTTTGCATGATAATAAATTATATTTTCCACGAAATGAGAAATTAAATATATTGATATACAAATTTAAACTAATAATATCACATATGGTAAATATGCAAACAAATTCTCAATACTAAAGATTTTAACATTAAAAAAAATAAATCAATGTGTATATGGTACAAATTCATCCTATTAAAGCTTTGCATATATACAATTTAAGAAAATATTAGGATATATATAAATTTTAAGAAAGTAAAAGGATATATATAATATGATACAACACTTGTCATGCAAAATTCCCTACAGAGGTTGCACCAAGAACAAAAAAGAAAGAAAAGAAACCCAGAAAGACAAATATAGAAAATATTGGAAAATGGAATTGAACAAAATGAAGAGTAATTAGCAACATACCAGAAGAATGCCAGTGAATGTTAGAAAGGAATAGGGTCGAAACACCATGAGAAATACGTTCATATTAGTTTCCTTCTCAGTCAATAATCTAAAGATAAATAACAATATTGAAAACATGCCAAGAGAAATCATGTTATCCCTATCAAGGAAACAATGGAAGGTTAAAAAGAAGAGTAGGACTTTCGATGGTGGATCTAACACATGCAAACCAGTAATTAGGCCCTCCTGAAACCACTTCATAGAACTGTTATGTATGTATATGTATCAAGCAAATGGGTGCTTGCGCCCTACCTGACTGTCCCAGGAAATCCCTCTCTTTTGTCCCACAATTCCTCTTATTTGATCATGTTGAATTCCTCTTATTTGATCATGCTAAAACCTGTTGTAGCATATGGTTGAAGGCACCAACAGAGCATTGAGGTGGTGTAGTAGAAAATGACACCTGGCAGAATAAGAGGAACACATGGTAGGTTGTAAATGGGTACTGGCAGACAACAAAGAGCCGAATGGAATTGCCCCTTAAAAAATGCCTTTGGCGTAACAAGCACCCTCCCTCTCTCTAGGAGGGTGGTAGATCTTGGCTAACTAGGAGGGTGTTTTCGAGATTTGAGTCTTACCCGAGAGTCTAAAACAGTCTACCTATATATTTTTACAGTCAGGGCTCGAGACTTGTAAACAAAGTTTTGGGGTGGGATGGCCCGTTTGGAAGGCCTTCATTAAGGAAAGGGTTTTTTAATTAGAACCCTTTCACCACCGTACTTGTCAATGGAATTCTAATAAATCTAAATGTATTGAAGAGAACAACTTGATGTTGGTTAAGAAATGGGTATCTCTTGAATGGAAATGATGACTAGCTAGCTCCATGTGTTAATTAATTTCCAAGTGGGACTCTATGGAATACACTCAGTTACAATTTATTTAAGTTAATTATTTTCCAAGTGGGTTCAATAATATAGGGAATACACTCAATTATAATTTAATATCACATATTAAGTGATTGGAATTTGCTCCTCACCCTTATAAAATTAAAATCATGTGTATCTTATCATTTCATCAAAATAAATATTTTATTTTCCAAACTAGGATATTCATCAACCAACCATGACTACAATAATTCACAATAAGAGAATGATTATATAAAAGAATCATGAATTAAATATTTATCATTGATCTTGCATGTGCAATATTATAGTTCCTTCATCTATACCTAAGTGGTAGACTTCAACATTCAAGAATATTGCATCCCTAACCCTAAAGTGCTTCATTTTGTTGTCTCGACTAGGTATCCAAGGCTTTAATCTCAGCCTTGAGTTGGTGTTCTTGTCATTTTAAATTTGCGGTGTGCACGTTAGAATATCGTTTGTTTTTTATTGAAAGTAGTCAAAGTGGTTTGAGAGATTTTAGAAGGTAAATAATAAAGTGAATTAATGAGTGTATTATAATTCAAAGTAAATACAAAATAAATTATTTCAATAATAAATTTAATGGAGAAATTAGGAGTGGGTTAACCCTAAAATAAGGAAAGTGGGGCCAAGTGACCTAGAAGATGTTTTTAAGGAAGTTACCTGGAGAGTATAAATAAGAGGCAAGGCTCTCTCATTTTAATTACACTTGAGAATATTGAATATTTGTAGGTGTCTGAGGTAACCAAGGATATCTAAGCCGAAATTCTGAGGGAAGGTGAAGAAAATAAGGCTGAAATGCAAGGAAGGATAAATTCTTTTGATGGTGCTTTCTAAGGTATGTTATTTACAGGTCATCTCACCATTTTCGCTATAAGATTGTTTATATAATGATTCAGACCATGAAATTGTTATTCCATTGATAAAACATATCCAAGTATATGTGGTAAAAAAATCATCTTGTGGGTCATTGCAGTTTTGGAGTTACAGTCCGTGGAAAATAGGGTTTGTGGCTAGTCTTGAAACTAGTCAAAAACATGTGTTTAGGGTAAAAACATCATAAATTATTCAAAACAGATCCAAACTCCATGAAACCAAATGTGTTAGTTATTTTATAGTCTATAGTATGTTGTTTCACAATTTCATATCCATTCAAATAAAAT
>SNQJ01S0004713.1:243992-255549 GCA_010110895.2 Picea sitchensis | reverse complement strand
CAATGATGAGTGGAAGCCTTTTGAGTTGATTTCGAGCTAGATACCCTGCCCTTGTGTGTGGGTCGGACTGTCGACTGTCCCCCTAGGCTTTATTGTTGTCGGTGGTAACCTTAGCGGCCTATATTTCTAGGGTCTTACACAAGGTGACCGTGAAGGGGAAATTCTTCATGGTACCTGGAATCAACGTTGGCCAAACTCACTCAGGCTCCTTGGAGGGTATACCCACGATTATGTGTTGGAGCTTGCACCAGGGTGTAAGTTCGTTAAGCAGGTTGTCAGTGTAACTTTTCCACCCTATCCCAGCCCCTTCTCGTCTCGTTGTTGTGATGTTGGATTTCATCACCAACTAGTGGCTTCGGAATTAGAAGGTCTTGTTTGCTTGGTATTGTTTCCTAGATTTTGTTTACTAGCACGTGTTGTTTGTTTACCAAAGTTGACCATACGATTTTCTTCGTAAGTTTGTCACTCGTTTACAATATCTCCTCCATGTCATTCACGTAGAATGCAGGGCTTATCTCTAGAGCATCTGGAAGGTTCTCAACCCCTGCCTACAAGCTCACCTGAGGGATCTCCTCAGCAGAGTGAAGTCCAAGATGTCACCACGCCACAAGTGGAACGAATTGACTCTCTAGAACATTTTCGAATTACCAATACTCGAGAGGACTTTCGACTTCACCTCGATTTTGAGCAACCATTTATGTGACTGAATTCTTCCGGAGACTTAGTTGTTGTTTCTTCTGGATCACCAGTTGGACCCTTTCCAGGCATAGAAGGCCAAGATCCTTTTTGGCCTAAGGACATTTTTATATGGGACCTTTTTGGTACAAGGTCAGGTGTTGAAACCATCATCTCACCTGTGATTTCTGAAATATCTATCCCAGAGACAATACCATTTACAACTGCCTATTATTTTCCTGGTACAGACGCCCAACGATCTGACCACATCTTGACCATCCCTATTGGAATGGCCCATCACATAGATACTATGAGTGTTCACATCGGGATTACTGTGGTTATACAAGCCCCCATCAGTACACCGCTGACGCCCAGTATCACCCTGACACTACCGCCTAGATACCGTGCGTTGAATGCTTCCACTTCAACTCCTCCACAGACCCCATCCAGCTTGCCTGGTGGTCCCTCTTCTTCTGGGCACTCTCTTCCTGATTTTATTCCAACACTCCCTCAATTTCCTTTTGGAAGACCTTTCTCATCCTCCATTGGAACTTTTAATCCTAGTGGCACTATTCCGTCCTTCACACCAAATTACCAGATTCCCGTTGATGGGAAATTTCACCAAGGTGGTATGACTCAAGACCCTCTTAGCGGGAAAACGCAAATCCCAATTGGAACACAACCCCCAATTGGAATTCCGCCCCCAATTGGGACACTAGCTTCGATAGGAGGACCAAACCCACCTTATGGACATAACATACCTCCATCCTTGGCCCAGTATTGGAATCAGTTGATACAACATCCTCCTCAATCGACTGGGGTGTAGCAGTTTTCAGCTGCATCCGTGATACCCCGTAGTATAGGCCAACCATATCCAGGTACATCCAATCCCATCTGGGGTTTGAATGCTCAAAATCACATCCCTGTTCTAGGATACAATCCCATGAGCTACTATCCTCTCCAACCACCACCAAATCTGCATGGGTCTTCACATTATATGCAGACTGCTTATGGTCCTACTGGTTTGCCGATGGGGCTTCCTCCCCAAAGCCACCAGTACCCGCATGTGAATTGATAGTTACCCTTCTTGGCCACTTTGGATCTTCTAGATTTGTCAAGGATTTTGAATGATCCAATTCGTCACTCTCCTCAATGGCCCACTATACCAACCAAGCTACCATTGGACATCCCTAAATTCGATGGCAAAGAGGGAGAGGAACCGAAACATCACATCATGAATTTTCACCTCTGGTGCTCATCCAACTCGTTGATGGATGACTCTATTCGTTTATGTCTTTTTCAACAAACCCTTGCAGGTTTTGCTGCAAAGTGGTATATAGAATTGCCATGAGGTTTCTTCACTAACTTCAACACCCTAGCTATGGCTTTCCTCACACACTACCAATTACCGATCTGTTATGAAATGGGGACCGATATTTTGAGATCTTTCAAAAAAAATAAAGCCACTCATATCTCTAATCACATTCATGAGTGGCAACGGAGACGACGTCTCATTAAACTCGAACTCCTCGATAAATTGCTGGCAGAGTGGTTCACAAAATCATTTGTGAATGACATCGATCATGACATCGCCATGGGTGGAGTAGTCACAGAAGATTAGGCCATAAGTCGTGCTCAATACCTTGACCTCGTTTACTCACAAACGGGTACCCTTTACGACTTACTACTTGACCTACTTCGTCCTTCCACTTCTGCCACTTCAACTACTCCAGCTGCTTCTCATGCAGTCGATGGTGTGATTGACACTTTCTAGGCCCAACCACATTCCGCCCTAAGCGCAAACCCCAAACCTACTTCTTCTAATGTTCAAAATGCTCCATCTCCTTCCCTTCCCACCGGCAAGACTTCTGAGGTAAATGCAGTTCAATCTAGCCCAGCCGATAAAAACAAATCCAAAAAGGGAAGGGGTAAGAATAAGGAGGACAAAAATACTTCTCAAGCAGAGCGAACCAAAATAGCCCCTGTTGACGATCGGGATAAGCACAAACCTCGATACCCTTGTCTTATTTATGGTGATGATCACTACATGAAGGATTGTCCACGATGCACCGAGGTCGGTAAGTTCCTTCAAGGATCCCCAAAACCACCTACTCCGGCCATTTTGTCCCAACCCTTCCCCTCTCAACAACAGGCTCAATTGGTCATTCATGACCAACTGTCATCTTTTACTACATCCTATGTATTGATGTGTACTGGTGATTCAAAGTAGAATGAAATTGCACTCACCACTCGAGCCAAAGATTATTCTCCCTCTAAAAAGAAGGTTGATGACCTACCTCCTTCATTGGTACAACCCTCTCCCATGACTCCACCTACCAATGGTCCTCTTCATCTCGAATGATCGAGCCTTGACACAGTTCTTCGACCACCCCCAAAGGGCATCGTTCAGAAATCAACTTTCAATCCTCATGCTTCTGCTGCCCAGAACTACAACATTGTTGAAGATCTAGCCCAAGCACCTTCTATGATGTCAGCCCTCGAAGTCCTTCAAAGTTGTCCCACACAACGAAAGGCATTCTTGAAAGATATCGGTGGAATCGACCCGATGGATACGAATTTAATAATTTTTGTCTTGGAAGATCACATTCCAAGGTTACCCCCTCAACTCGCATTCCAGATCCAAGTGATTGTCTCTGACAAAAACAAATTTCGAACCGTTATCGATGAGGGTGCCTCGACGTGTTTCATGTCTCTTACTTGCTGGAAAGCCATTGGCTCTACCTCTTTGAATGAATCCTAGAACACTCTCAAAGCCTTCAATGGCTCCAGTTTTAAGCCCTACAGTGTCCTTCCTTCATTTCCCATCACGTTAGAAGGAAAAACAGTCCAAGTTGAAGTGGAAGTCTTTGACGCTCCTCTTGATTACAATATTTTGCTTGGCTGTAGCTGGATCGATTCAATGCATGCCGTTGTATCGACCATTTTCCATGTGGTATGTTTCCCACATCAAGGGAAGGTAGTCACTGTCAACCAATTAGCCTTCTTTAATTCCAATACTCGTAATGGAAATGTACCGTTCATCGCTAAAACCCCACCGGGTTATGAGAATGTCAATGTAGGCCTTCTTAAAGACTCTTTGTTAATGGGTACTTTCCCCATTCCACCACCCGATGTTACACGCTCATTCGTTGCTTCAATCAACATGATATCCACCTCGATTCACAAAATTCCTACGTCTCACGACCCATGGATAGTACCTAACCCTGGAGATCATCTTTGTTACGGCGATGAAATGTCGTTAAGTCCAGTCAAATTTGCCTATCAGGCCATTCAATCGACAACCCCTTCTATCCCCTCTCTTGGTGAGTCATCTCCAGATCCTTTTCATGTCATCTTTCCCACAGATGACATGATCATGTTTGTCATGGAGGACACCCCTTAGGACGATGGTCATCATCATTCCATCCTCTTTCTGGAGCAACATACCATTGAGAACTACCAACGGATCTCGACCTCGTCAACCATTGTTGTCATATCAACTGTTCCCGAGTCTACACATGATGTGTTTTCTGAAGGGAACTTAAGCAATATCTCTCCCACTATTCCCCTCGACATATCCGTCAAACCTGGAATTGTCAAAAATGTCCATATCATAGCTTCGTGTTCCCCTGACGAAATAGTCACCTATACATCCCTTTTCAAAGAGTTTCATGAAATATTCTCTTGGAGCTACGAAGAAACATCGGGTATCAAACCCGACATTGTGATACATTGTGATACATGAGATCGGCTAAACTCGTCCGACAATGCCTTCATCCAGTTCACCCACATAAAGTGGCTGCTATCAAGCTCGAAGTCGAGAAACTTCTTAAAGCCAACTTTATTTACCCGGTGGCCCTCATTGACTGGGTTTCCAATCTTGTCCCGATTGACAAGAAACAAGGCACAATCCATGTATGCGTTGATTATAGGGATATCAACAAAGCTTGTCCCAAAGACAACTTTCCTAACCCCCTTCGTTGATCAGATTGTCGACGATTGTGCCAGAAGTGAAATCTTCTCTCTGATGGATGGTTTCTCCGGGTATAATCAAATCAACATTGTTCCCGAGGATCAACATAAGACCGCTTTTATTTGTCCTTGGGGTACTTTTGCCTATCGAAAACTCCCTTTTGGTCTCAAGAATGCTAGCGCAACTTTTCAACGCGCTATGTCTTATGCTTTCCATGATATCAATCACATCGTTCAACCATATTTGGACAATTTACCCACTCACTCAATGCTCTGAGTCGATCATCCAACCCACCTCCGAGCCATGTTCATTCACTGTCAGTTTTATCGTATATGTTTGAATCCTCATAAGTGTGTTTTCTGCGTGGAATCCAGCTGACTTCTAGGATTTATTGTTTCACGTCAATGGATCATTGTGGATCCTTTAAAGGTTGAGGGGATCCTTAATCTCCCTCCTCCTTCTACACTTCGCCAGTTACAAAGATTGCAGGGGAAAGCAAACTTTCTTCATTGTTTTATTCCAAATTATGTGAAGATAACTCATAAATTCATGCGGCTCCTAAAAAAGGGGTCTGAGTTCATATGGGATACCATTGCCAACAATGCTTTTGAAGCCTTGAAATTTTCCCTAACATGTGCTTTGCTTCTCTTTCCCCCTGATTACAGTCGTGATTATTTCATCTACCTTGCTACCTCGGATTACACTATTGGTATGGTTCTCGTCCAAGAGGATGATGCTAATGATGAACATGTTATCTACTACTTGAGTCAAAGTCTAACGCCTACTGAAATCAAGTATTTACATGTCAAAAAAATGGCCTTGGTAGCCGTCCAAGCCATCCAATGCTTCCGGCACTATATCCTCTCGTGCAAGACCACAATGATTTCTAACTGCAACCCTATGCAACACATTATCACACGCCAATTGCTAAGGGGAAAATACTCCAAATGGATCATGATACTCCAGGAGTTTGACTTGGAATTCAAACGCACCAAGTCCAAGAAGTCCTTAGTGTTTGTTGAGTTGATATGCGACTTCCCCTATTATGAAATGGAAAATGCAGCAGCTGATTCATTACCCAATGAATCCCTTTTCCTCATTAGCTCTGATGATCTTTGGTATGGTGATATCATCATATATCTCCAATCCTAGACTTTCTGGCCAACTTTTTCTAGTACTGACCGATGTCGAATACGCTATCGAGCCCGTCAATATATTATCCTTGGGGATACTCTTTATCGTCGGGGGATTGAATTTGTTTTTCGACGCTGCCTCACGTTCGACAAAGCCGAGAAAGCTCTGAATGACTACCATTCTAGAGCTTATGGTGGTCATATGTCTGGGTATGCTACTGCCTAGAAGATCTTACAAGTAGGGTATTTTTGGCCTTCTTTATTTAACGACTGCATAATCGCCATTCAAAATGCCATGCTTGCCAGACCTATAATAACAAAATATGGTCACATACTGCTCCTCTTCACCCTATGGTCTCCATTGGTCCCTTTGCGAAATGGGGCATTGATTTCCTGACATGTCACCCCCACTCAGCAAGGGGGCATGGGTACATTATTGTAGCCGTAGATTACTTTATGAAATGGGTCGAGGCGATGCCAACATTTGACAACACTGGAAATACCGCAAAATTATTTATTTTTAATCACATCATAGCTCATTTTGGTGTTCCCCAGGCTATCATCACTGCTCACGGTAGCCACTTTCGAAACTTCATGATGTCCGAACTTACTGAAAAATTTGGTCTTCGCCATGAAAACTCAACGCCCTATTACCCACAAGCCAATGACCAAGTTGAAGCAATTAACAAAGTTCTCATAACTATGCTCCGACGAATGATAGGGATTCACAAAACAAGTTGATACACAATGTTGTTTTCGGCATTGTGGGCTTACCGGACATCTGTCAAGTCTGCTATTGGGTTTACACCTTTTCAGTTAGTTTATGGTTTGGAAGCCATTCTCCCGATTGAATGCGAGATACCCTCTTTAAAACTAGCTGTTGAACTCCTACCAAACACTTCTGCTGAGGAAGAACATCTATTTTATCTTATGTGATTAGACGAAACTTGACGCGATGCTACCCTAGTCATAGAAACTCAGAACAAGATCGAGATATGCTAGGAGATGGAGAATTCGAAGCCATGTGGAGAGGTCCTTATATCGTTAGACGAGTATTGGAAAAAGGGGCTTATGAGTTAGTAGATTATAATGGTATCCCTTTGAGTGAACCCAGGAATGGGTTGTACTTGAAGAAGTACTATGCATAAAATTACATGTGCATGAGTACTTGTATTTTTATTGTATCATACTTCTTGTGTGTTACTGTAGCTTGTTTTTGTCGTTATCTGGTCTCTGCCCTTATGTGACGTTGTGTTTGATTTCCATATGTCAGAGTCTTCACTACCCTACATTGGCTTTGCGGATGGCACTAGCCATAGTACTTAGAACCTTGCTTCCACTGCATGGGCAATTTACGCCCCTACAAATGAACTTGTCTCCTTACGAGGTGTGTGTCTCAGTCGTGTGACCAAAAATATTGCAGAGTATAGCGTCGTTATCGAATTGTTGATTGATGTTATCTCGCTCAAAATCCATCATTTGGTTGTGCGACTCGATTCACAGCTTGTAGTACTACAGTTAAGTAATGTCTATACTATTCAAAGTCCTACTTTGTTATGGGTGTATTTGCGAATTCACCTCTTGGAATGTTATTTTGATTATATTGAATATCAACATATTCCTAGATGTCTAAATACATTAACCGATGCATTGGCTAACTATGTATTAGACAGAAAATTGGATCATTTATAAATCAATCACATCAATTTTCACACAACACAAGATAAATCGGTAGAAGACGTATGTATATATAACGATCAAAAGAGTTTTTACAAAAAGGTTTTGTCTGAGGACCAAAATTTCAAAATCTGAAGCTCATAGCTTCTACAAAGTGACGTCATGGATGACGTTTACGGTAACACACGACTGCCCTGGAAACCCTATGAAGCAGTCGGCCAATGGACTCTGACAATCCTACTGTATGACGCTGATAACGTGGTGGAACCTCTCCAAGAGGCATGTCTAGAATATCTGCTGTCAAACCCTCTAGTTTTTATTCCATTGCTTCATAATCCTCGGTGTCCCATCGTGGCACTGGTGCTACCTCTCCTCGTCATTGAATAGGAGAAGTACCAAGAGGTCTGTAAGGTTCCACATTTGTGTCATCAAAAAAGAATTTTGTATTTAGACCTTGGACGAACGTATAAAAAACATTTTCATATGATAAAATTCACAAAAACATTTAAAAAGAAAAAAATTGTGTACTTCTTACCAAGTTCCCCCCACTTAGCACTTTCGTGAAAAACCAAGTTCGGATCTCCTCGGAAATCCAACCCGGCATAAGCATAATCGTCAACCATCAGCATCTGTGGTCACAACCAGTCGAAGAAGGTATCATCATATTTGATAATTGGTCCAGCTACGTGCCAAACCATGAGTTGACACCATCTCATCATTCTTGGATATGTTGGGCCCGATAAATCCCACTCAACCTGTAGCCTCAGTAAGGGAACCCTCTCAAGAAAGAAGGACACTAATAAAGACTCGTACCCAAATTGCTTCAGGTTTCCTCGTCTACATTTGGTCAACTGCCTCTTCATGCTACGAAGCATTGCATCTGCCCAGTTAAAAACCTGAGGCTCAATACACTCTATGGCATACTGAAAGTAGCTCTGGAGCGTCATGTGAGGAGCAGAGCTCCCAGCCATATGAGCAATGGTGAACAAAATATTGCGAAGGGTCAAATCCCACACTCCCCAAATAACTAATTTCCCTTTACTCCTCTCTGCCTCTGGAACACAGTGTAAGAAATAGTACTCACTCATGGGCAGCCCACCACCTATGCTACCATTCAGGCTCACGTGGTGCCCACGTCGTGACAGTATTGTCAAGAAGTAAATGTCCTCAATATCCAAGGACAATGTGTGGACCCCTAGATGGAATACTTTCTGATCACGATCCCACATATGCACAAGGTACTCCAATAACCTGACTTGGGCCCTCATGCCTGAGATACAAAAGTACTTCAGAAGACCACAGCTTCACAAAGCGACAATGGTGGGCAGATGATTTCTGGCAATGGCATTATCTTCTTTGTGCTCCCTTTCGTGCCATTCCAGAACCATTGTGATGGCCAAATACCTGCATAAGAAGAACAAGAAGAAGATTAATAACTCTATTCAACATTTGGTATCTTTTCATTGAGCAAAATTTTAATTTTTTTTTACACTTTGCGGTTCTCGCAGGTACCCTTTAGGCACAGTGCAAGGTTCTTGTAGGCGCCTGTGGGTTCACCTACAAGAATGACCCATTCTCGCAGGTCCCATGTAGCTCACCTGTGAGAATGGTTGAGCGCAATAATAACCCCCAAAACAAACTCAAAACAATGTTTTTTGCGAATGAAAATGAAAAATTAAACCATGAAAAAGTAGAGGACAAAGAGCCTACCTCACTGCCGCTGACGGTTCGTCGAATGGATGCTCGTAACTCCCGCAATCTGACGCCAAATTTCCAGGGTAAAAGAGGGGTTTTGGGTCTCAAATAGTGGTAAAGTTAAAATGATATGGTAAACAGAGTTTTTACCCCTTTATATTTACTTTTACCATTTTATTGGATTTTATAATTGTTTATTTATTAAAACCTAATGCCTAATGCCCTTTTGAGTACGATTTTTGCAGGCGTAATGAATGTTCAATGCACAGGGACCCAGATATTTTTTCTTCTTCATCACATGTTTTGATTGTTTTTTATGGTTTTTGTACAAAACCTCGAGCTTGGTCTTTGTCCGTTCTCACGTTCGTAAATACATGAAAATGTGATCGAGCACACTTTTATCACTTTTTCAGGCTCAACAAGGTTATACGAAAAAGGAACCCCCCTAGAGTCCTCTTTAAGATCTTTTCAGACTCTCTAAACATGAAAATATAGACGAGTGACCTTGCTATTTTCATTCTCGATAAAGTACTTGAAGAAAGCATATGTTGGGCGATAATTTATCTCTTTTTCGGTCTCATCAGACTATTTTATGAAAAATCAACTGAGAGAGTTCTCTTTTAAGTGTTTTTATAGAATCTATAATCATGAAAAACCTTCGAGTTTTATATCTTTGGACTCGTTAAACAAACATCGACATACCCGTAATGGGACCGAACCACTCCTTCCTAGGGTTCATTAAACATACTCCGAAGGATAAGCTTATATCAACAAGCATATGTTATCCTCCTCAAGCTTGCGTAAAAATAAAGAGGTACTCGCCAGAAATGGTGGGGGAAAATTTGGGAAAGGGATATGTTCTAATATTCATATTAATTGGCAGTAAGTGTCTCTCTTGAACATGACACCCCCTATTCATTATTTGAAGCCGGTTTGGGAAATCCGTTTGTCTCTCATTTGATTTTCTACAAGGTCATACCCCGTGTCATCTCTGAGTCAATGCTACCAAATCATTGGTCGTGTTGCTCATATGTTCAAGAGAAGTTCATCTGAAACCTCTATTGAGTTGGCCATCTGCAGTTGTCCATTCTCTTCGTGTTGGCCTTCTCTGTGTCCAATCCAACTTATATCATACTCTGTTTCACCTTCAAAATCTGTTACTCATTTCATGTCATTGATGGGGATACATCAAGGCCCTCCTGTGACGAGTTTTGTTCTGTCGACTTCAACTCATTATCTAGAAACAAGACTTAGAAATTCTTTGGTACCTTGGAACTTGCATGCCTCAATGACAGGTTTCCTCGCTTTCGACAGTGGGTTTATGTCATTGACCTCTGATCGAAAGATTCCATCGGATGTTCGACTTCAACTCATTCATTTACATTCGAGGGATTGTACTAGTGTACCTTGGGAGTCATTGACATTAATGGTGATTTCCCTCGCACTTGTTAACGGTTTCATCAATGACCGGTAATCAAGTGGTTTCTACCATGTTCGACTTCAACACATGTAATCGCATGGTTGGATTCATACTTTTGGGCGACGGGATTGAAGAACCTGGATATCATCTCTTGGTCTAGTTTGCGATGGAATATGTATAATATACGACACATAGATCCACTTTATATGTCTTGTGGCTATGTCATCTAAATTTGAATTTTCTCGCATAGATCCATAGTGTATTCCTGATGGCTAGGCTATATTTTGACGGCATGGATCTACAGTGTATGATTGGTGGCCATGACCTGTGCTTATAATGTCATTCATCTGTGATATGAGTATGGGAATGCCTACCTCATAATTAATATGATATTTTGTAGATGCTTGGTTGTTGGTAGGTTTCTGATTAGGTGCGCTCATGGTTTCTGACATACACACACACGCAGTTTACAAAGTATTTTGGCTGTCACTTATTCCGGCCTCATACTTTGGGGGGCATTCTATTACCCATTATTTTTTTCAATCTTGATGGTGTATTGATGATGGTGTACTCAGGCTCCTCATAAGAACTTTCTCCTGATAAAAGTGACATTCATCTCTTCCCGGAAAACATATTTTTGAAGAGAGTTCGCAGGTTGCTAATATCCTAGGGTGTGAGAATGACCCATTCTCGCAAGCTGCCTTCAGATAGGGTACGAACTTCTCACACTGTGCTACATAGATAGGGTGCGAACTTGTTCTAAAGCTTGGAAAAAGATGAAGTCTCGATGGTTCTAGAAGGGAATCTTCTAGAAGAATGGGTTGGCATTCGAATGGTTATTCTTTTACTGGTTTCCCTGATATTGTGGGATCATTCTTATCCAAGTAACCATCTCATCCTCTCCCATATATTTATGGGATTCTCATGGAAAAGGTTAAGCAAGATTAATTGGAGAATTGGTGAAAGAATTGTGTGAAGAGCCTA
>SNQJ01S0004713.1:186590-204371 GCA_010110895.2 Picea sitchensis | reverse complement strand
ATTTGGATGATGAAATTGATGAGGGATTTTGGTTAAGGTACATGTTGGGTACATGGTTGAGACAAGTAGTTGATGAGTTGGCACATACATGAGGTGTATAGTTGATGACGTTGGTACATATTGATGAGTCAAAGTTAATGAGTGGTCGATACATGATTGGTACATACTTAGTACATGGTTGTAGGCACTTGTTAGTAGTATTGTTGACACATGGTTTATGGATGATGTAGCATACTTATATTATTAGAAGCACATATTGATGTTGGTGATGATTATGAGTTCTTGTGTTATGCTTGGTTGATGCACATCTTTGAGAGTTGTCTTGATGATTGATCCTAGTAAGTAGATCTGATTTGGTTGATAAGATTGATCAGATAGGTTGTTGTGATAGGTTGTTTGGACAAGTTGTTGTCACATGTTGTGACAGGTTATTTGTATAGGATTGTTGCATGGTTGATGCATTTGTTCATGGTACAGGTTGAGGTATAGGTTGGTGCATGGTTGATGCACTTGTTTATGGAACATGTTGATTACAGGTTGTTTGGTACAGGTTGGTGCATGGTTTATGCACTTGTTTATGGTACAGGTTGATTACAGGTTGAGGTACATGTTGATGCATGGTTCAGGTTATTGGTACAAGTTATTTGGTGTAGGTTGATTGGTATAGTCTTAAAGCAATATATCTCATAGTGATAGTGTGACAATGGTTCCATCATTCTACTTCTACTTCAGTGCGGTTTGATAGGGAAAGGACAAGTGGTTGTAGCTGGAGAACATAGGGGTTGTAGCCTCCTTATGGTTATAGCTAGAGAATTGGGGAGTTGTTGCTTCCCTCAGGTTTTACCCTGAGAAACTAGGGGTTTGGAGCCTCCTTCTAGTTGCAATGGGAAGAGAAAGGAAGTTGGTTCTTCCAATGAATGTAATTCTTCAATACATATAAGAAAAAGCATTCTGTGGTTTTCTCCTGCTTTGGGTTTCCACGTAAAACACTAGTGTACTATGTATCCATATGATTGTTCATTTGTTCATTTCTTATTTACTCTGTAGTTATTGGATGATAATGATACATTGATATAACACTCGGATTATATGATTAAAAAGGATTAAATTTCTCTATTACTGATTCACCCCGCCTCTTAGTAATCCAACAGATTTCTTATGAAGACGACACAACCAATAGAATTGTCATGAAGATTTGTTTTGACCTACACATCCATCTAACCATATCCAATATTTATCATATTCGATCCCATGAGATTTCAAGGAATCATAAATTTTATCAAAACAATGTTGTACAAAATGAGTATCATGTGTATGATCATCACTTATATAAAATTGATATTCTTTAATGACATGCTGATTGTCATTGGTGATTTCTATGTTATCAACACTTTGTGAGAATGTCTATATATAAAGTTGACAAGTATAGAGATTTGATTGAAATTATAATATTAACTTTGTATTTCTCTTTGTGTAGCGAATCTGTAATTCTCTGCAAAATCAACTACTGTTAAAATATCATCCCAGGTGGAAAAAATTCATGGAATTGTTTGAATTGTAGGTATTTCCATCAAGCTCTATGTGAATGCTTGGTGTATTTATTAATTTTGTTTTCAAACTTCTTCGAAAAATATATCACATGTATCTTATCCTCTTGCAAATCAATGTTTTGGAAATAACATTTGAAGAATTTTTAGTAGTAACATTGATATATTTATATATCTTCCATTTGACTGTTATATTTTACAAGGATTGATCATTCATATCAATATGATAATTGGTGTGAAATAAATCTAGATTTCCATAATGATCACATTTCTTTCCACCAACACATTTGTTTCGGTAAAATAATTCATGAATTTCTCTTTCACGTAGAATTTGGGATATACAGACATGAATTGTGGAAGGAGGTGAACATGCCCACAATGTTTTACCAAAATCAAGAAAAATGTCATAATATGAATCAAATTCCACATGATAATGACAACAACGAGTGTCATGTACAATGATGGGTTTAACATAACATGGTTTTTGTTGCACACATGTATTGATGAACATTTTAACTTGACTATGATTATGTTTGAACTTATTGAACAATTATGATTGTGTCATTTCTAGTATATGTTTTACATGGTATTAATATAGATTTCATGTTATTCTTCGTCGCAACACATCCCTTACATTTGGTGAAACACGAGAATTTTCGAACCAATATTCATGGGCCATAGTTTTAATATATTCTGCAAGTCTATCTTTGTAAGGTTGTCTACAAATAAGTGTCCAACACGAAAGTTCATCATTTTATTTATTTGAAATCACAATTTTCTATGTTTGTACTTTGTTTTTCTTGAGGTTCCCATTGCTTTTTGCATCTGCTGTTTCAAACGGTCTTTATGTTTCTAGATGAAACGACCATTGTTTGTATTACTCTACGTTGAACACTTACATATTTTTTTTAGACCATCCAAGATATTTTAATGCATCTGTTATATTTTCAAAGACACTATGTTTCACCTTTTTATCTTTTGTCGATTTTTGAGTACCTAATAATGATGTAATTTTTTTTTAACTATTTTGACCTTATTAGACCTCTCAAAATTTGAGTTTATGTGGTTACCGATTCATTTTTGAAAAAAATATCATAAATCTTTTCAACATGATATCATATAACATGGTTAGGTTTTTTGTCTCCAAATTCGTCAGTATCAACATTAACTAACATTTCATCATCTCCATAAATTTTAATATAATTTAAAAACAAAAATTAAATCTATTAAATTTAAAAACACTTGAAATTAACATAGATTCAATTTTCTAAGTTGTAAACATGGAACTTTCAAATAAATGAACTGTATAAAAAAAAAACATATAAATTTAAATTAGACATTAAAAACTAAATGAACAATCATAAATTAATTTAAATCTACAAGTGTTCATCTCATACACCCACACACACTTACACACACACACACACACACACTTGTAGGTGGTTGGAATTCTGTTTCATTTTCGGGTTCAACGACTTCATCAATGTTATGAGGAAAATCTATTGTTTTTTTTTGCAAAATATTTTCCAAACTACTATCAATTATATTAGACAATATGTTTTTAAATTATAAACATTATCTATAATATGTATGCATGTACCTGGTTCCATTTCTTCTTGTTGAACATCAAGATGCAAATATCTAATTACATTATCATCACTTGTTCCTTCAATGTTTGCACGTTCTTGTTTCTTTCTTCTATAGTTCGACAGCTTATTATGACGAGTATCATCCCGAGTGTGATCATATTTTCTCTTGTGCTCCCTTTTGTTTCCCATGATTATTCGATCTATAAAGGCTTTTAAAAAATAAAGATTTTATAACAAGTCATATAATTTCAAACATCAAACGTTATAGCTCAATTTGTTTTTTAAATAAATAAAAAATTAATTTTATAATCATATCTTTAAAAAATTGAAATTTTTTTATCAATAAATGAAGTTGATTTAAATGAAATTTTGGACAAAAAGTTGATTTTAAACACAATTTAAAAATATCTTTGATCTTGAAATTTTTTTCTTGAGAAAACCTTCCTTATGACAAAATTAGTCAAACAAATTATTGACTTTGAAATGAATTGTTCAAGAAAACTTACATTAAAAAAAAAATTCATTGATATAGAAAAAAATTGTTTATGAAAACCTCCACTTTCAAAAAAATTGTTGAAAAAAATCTTTAATTTAGAAAATGTTGCCAAAACAAGTGAAAAATAGGGAAAATGTTGCCCCCAAAAAGATAAAATAGTGAAAATGTAGAGTGAGATTCTTATACAAATGTGTTAAAAGAATTTTGACTGAAAGACTTATATCTTTCTGCATTGAATTGTTGTGTCCTGCAATTTTTTTTTCGGTCGATGGATGTTTGATTACCCACTTTTCGACCAAAAGTTAGTTATTCCTTTAAAACTAACTTTCATCCAAAAAATACTAATAGCTTGATCGAAAACCTACACCTATGATATTTTTCATAAAACTGACTCTTCTCTTTAGTTTTGTCCAACTTTGAAAGGAGAAGACTCTTTGAAAAACTGTGAGTCTGGTTTTGGAACTAATAATAACATTTTTAGAATTGAATAGACTTTCGTTTGATACAATTTGTATTCATTTTAATTGTTTTTTAGTAATTTTAATTAATCTTATAAAAATTGTCTGTATATTATTTTTAAATGACACAATGATTCAGTAAAATGAAAAATCAATATCTCCAATAATACACTGTCAAAAATTATGAAAAATTTACACTACGGAATGTTTTAGTTTTCTCTTCAAAAGGATATTTTTAGATTTTACTTTTAAATCAAAATTAAGGCACATACATGGAGTCTCACTAAATGTGTTTGAATTATGTAACTTTTTAAGATTGGTTAAACTTAAAAAAAATGTAGTAATTATAATATTCGTCCGTTAACTTTAAAACTATGGCCATACTTTAATAGAGTATGTTTATATTGTTGGAACATATTTCATTTTTCATAAAACAAAGTTTAATAATGAGTACATTCACTTCTAAAAACATAACTCATTATGAGTCTCTTCATTTTTAAGGAACACATTGTTAAACAATCGCTAAATTGATATATCAAATGTCAATAAACAAATTTCAAAAAATAGTCAATAGAAATCTTACAAAATTCATGACAAGTTTTGTTTTTACTGTAAAGTGAGTTTCTTAAAAAAAATACTTTTGCTTACCAGAATTTCAAAAACTTATGAAAATGTAATATGAAAATATTTTATTTTCTCAAAAAAGAAGGAAAATAGACACCCACATTCATAATTTTACCAAGGTGTGAATGAGGTTATAAACAATTCCACGACTCCTCTATTAAATGTGACATAACTCCCATATCTCTGTGATTGAATGCACCACAACTCGTAAAGTAATTGCAGTTAATGTAGGTATCATCTAGATGCAAACATGTTGTCATGTCCAACGCTGAGAAAAACAAGGCAGGATGTCACCAAATATTTTACCAAAAATCCAAAGTTGAGTTTGAAAAATCCATTTATTAATGCCTAGTATAGATAATTTAATACACTAATATTAAAACAATATGTCCCTATAAGGACATAACAATTCTAAATTTACACATGCTGCTAAGTAATGCAACCTAAATGAATTATCAATGATTTTTTTTCAATGAATAAGAGTGATATATATTTTGTATAGCTTGAGTGGGCCTAATGGTTAAGAACATGTGTTTCCTCTTAGGAGGTCCCATGTTCAAATTCAGAGAGGGTAGAGTATGTACATGTTGCCCCATTGTGATAAATCTAGAAGTATAGACAACCCTTGGGATAGAGTTCCACCCAAGTAAGCTTTAGGATGCTTCGACCATTGCTAAATCACAAGTTACTATCACTCTTAGGTGATTTCCCATGACTTAAAAAAAATTATATATATTTTTGTACAAACTGCCATAAAACTACATTAACAACTATTTACAATTCACTTTTACTTGGGTGGATTACCGTGCTACTTAATACTTAAAGTTTATTGAGGCTTTTACTTATAACATTGCATTTAATATTTTTTACAATGCACTTTTACTTGGGTGGGTCTCATATTTCAGAATAAAGGTTGTGAATACAGAGATAACATGAATTCATAGCTTTTGAATAGAGTTACGATATCAATTTTAATCATAGAATCAATAGCATCATTAATATATAGGTAATAAAGACATATTATTCAAAGTTGTTATAATAATATACTTTTAATGTTTAATTTGTTATTTGTAAAAAATGAATTTAGGTGGGGAGAATATTAAATGTTAAGAGAAACAAAAAAAACCTCAAATTATAATTAATTTTAATCAATGATATATTATATGTTAAGAGAGATAAAAAAAAAAATGAAACCTTTTTGATAAAAATCTATTGTGTGTGTATTATTGTGTGTGTGTGTGTGTGTGTATTATTATTATTATTATTATTATTGTGTGTGTGTATTATTATTATTATTATTATTATTATTATTGTGTGTATTATTACATTATTAGTATTATTATTATTATTATTAAAATACCAAATTTTTTTTTTTCAAAATAACTTTTTTTTTTTTTTTTTATATTATAAATATAAATTAAAAACATTAAAAAATATTAAAAATATAAATTAAAAAACATTATAAATATTAAATGCAATATTTTTTTATTTGATTAGTATTTAGGCAATGGTTGAAAGAGCATCTCACTTCTCTAATTGAAACTAATCTTTATAATTTGTAAATAATATGTAAATGCCTCAAAATGTATTTTAATATATCTTTTTGTCTACACCACCACATTTTTGGGCTTAAACAATTACAAAAATCTTCGAACTTGTAAATTGTTCTAAGGATTATCAGGGAGTACACACACTTTATTGTTGAAAATCAAACCTAAGCCATAAGTAAAATTCCACCAATTTACTTGAACCACAACCCAAGTGATTAATCATAATTCTCTTATTTCTGCGTTTCTATAAACTCCCATTGTAGTTCTATTATTATGAGTAAAATTTTCTCCTTGTAAATTTTATTGATTATATTTCTTTTAAAACTTTTAATAATGTTTTTAAATATCATTTCATTCATATTGGTCATTTATTAATTTTATTATACAGATAATCTATGAACATAATAGAGATTTTTTGGAAAAAAATCTAGTTTAAAAATAAAACTGTATTAATCTAATATTTAATTTATAATCTCTTATATAAAACTACAATATTTTTAGTGAGTTGGATTCATATTGAGTGGTTGAATTTTATGAACAAACTAGTGGCCTAGCAGTGAGCTCTCCACTTTCCCCCATCATTTCCAATATTTACATGGAAAACTTTTAGAAAAAATCCATAGATTCCTATCCCCTGAAACCACTAAGATGGAAGCGATACATTGATGATAATAATATAATTTTGCCCCATGGGAAAGAAGTGCTATATAAATTCTTCTAGCATATTAAAAATTTGTCCGAAGACATTAATTTCACAATGGAACTTGAAGATAATGGCAACATCCCATTCCTAGACATACTAATCAACATGAAAGAAGACAGGAAACTTGGTCATTCAGTCTACAGAAAAAAGACCCACACTGAAAACTACCTGCATGTTAGTTCCCATCATCACCCCACCCAAAAGTTAGGAGTTCTTAACACCTTATCCACAAGAGCCATAAGAATTTCAGATAAAGAACACCTAGAACAAGAGAAAAAACACCTTCACAAAGTTTTCAAGAGCATAGGTTACAAAGAAAAAGAGATTAAGAATGCAATAAAGAAATCCCTAGAAAGAGAAAATAATAGGCCTCAAAAACGAAACAACCAAACCCCGAGCCTGACTTCTTACCTCTCTTACATCCAAGGAGTTACTAATAAAATGGCAAAATTCCTAAACAAAAAAGAGATTAAGACATCATTTAGACCGCTTGATACCATCAAATAGAAAATGAGATTAGTAAAAGAAAAACTTGACCAACTTAATTGCAATGGAGTATACATAATAGAATGTTCATGTGGAAAATGCTATATTGGAGAAACATACCACTCTTTTCACACCAGGATTAAAGGAGCATGGTGCTGACATTAAGAGTTAACAAACTCACACCTCAACATTAACCGAATACTCTCTCACAACAAAGCATCATGTACGCTTAGAAGACACCAAAATCTTAGCAAAATAAGATCACTTCCTTAAATGACAAATTAGGGAAGCAATCGAAATCATTAAGAATCCCAAATAACCTAAATAGAGACAACAGTCTCAATATTAGTGATAGTTGGATCCCGCTCATTCGGGAAATAAGATAATAAAAGCTTGATCCCTAGGATTTAAGAACTTGCACCAATTTCTAACGTTCAATACTATGTTCCAACCTAATTTCTTCCCTAGACTATTAAATCAAAATTAATCTAATTTAATAACTAAATGAACTTAATTAATACCAATAAACATCATTAATTTTTTTTATGATTTCTTACCTTAATCTCCTATAATATTTGTTACCACTATTAAAATTAATTCTAATTTAATCCTAAACTAGCAAAACCATTAATAATAATATTAATATTACCACTAGTAAAATTAATCATAATTTAAACCTAAACTAACATAAAACATTAATAATAATAATAATATTAATTGGATTATCAAATTAAATTAAAATGTTTACCTTACATTCCTCTTACTTCTCCTCATCACTTACCACTTAATATATTAATTAACAAAATTTACCTCTCCTCATAACTTACCACTTAATATATTAATTAACAATTTTTTTTATTAATTGCTTCACTTTGTGTTTATCAATACAAGATAGAATTTATTATTAAATATTTTAGTAAATCTCAGGGTTTCACAAAGCACACATTTAGATTTCCTCCACTCCATTTTAGTATTTATTAGGGTTCCTCTCTTGTATTTTTCCTCAACATTTTATGTCTTTCTCAAAAACAAAACTCTCACCACATAAATCTAAACTAGCAAGAATAACTATTATCCTCCATGCTAGTTTTTAATGAACATATTTAATACCAATTTACCTTTATTTTATAAAAGTTTAAAAACAATAAAAAGTAATAGCTTTTTTGCTAAGGGTACAATAATTAGTAAACTAAACATATAACCATTAACAAACAAATACAATTAACCAAATAAAATTGTAATTCTATTATTGTGAAAAATACATTAGAGATATGTACAACAACAATACTCAATAAAGTGAGTCAAGAAAAACATAATATTAACAAACAAATACAACTTAATAAATGTTTGCATCTCTAAGGATTTGCTGCCTCTCCTCCCATGACAGATCAGGAGCTAAGATGGATCTACCCATTCTTTGTGTGTGTGTGTGTGTGTGTGTGTGTGTGTGTGTGTGTGTGTGTGTGCGCGCGCGTGTGTGTGTGTGTGTGCCATGCCATGCTACATGTCAACTCCATGTTGATCATGAAAGGAATTGCACATCTCCCTCATAGACAACCCACCATTCAAATGTTTTAACCATAAAACATTTTTTACTTTCAATTGTTATATGTGTGTCAGGGGGGAACATTGAAGGAATTACACATCTCCCTCATATGGAAAAATAATATGTACATGTCAACTCCATGTTGAGCACAAAATGAATTGCACATACCCCTCATACTCAACCCATTATATTAACTTTATATTAAGCATGCATTTAGGGAATCTCTCTCACATGGAGAAGTATAAAGAACCTATATGCAAAATAAGAATTTTTTTACTTTCAATTACTCTTTCTATATAAAGTTGAAATATTTTTTAAATGTCAACTTTCTCTATATATAATATTAAAATAGGTGGACATAGAAATATTTTATTTATGGCCACATTGAAATAATTTTTTTCAAATTATTATTGAAGGTGGATGTTAAAACATTTTTTAAATGTCAAATTTCTCTAAATATATACAACCTGAGTGGGCCTAATGGTTAAGAACATGTGTTTCCTCTTAAGAGGTCACAAGTTCAAATCCAGAGGGGGGTAGGGTATGTATACCTTGGTAGGCTTTACCAGTTGACCTTAAAAATAGATTATTATTATTATATTAAAATAGGTGGACATAGAAATATTTTATTTATGGGCACATCGAAATTAATTTTTTCTTATTAATATTTTTTTAAATGCCACATGTCAATTGAAGGAATATTTTTTTTACTTTCAATTACTCTATCTCTCTCTCTCTGTGTATATAGTTCATATACAATACTTAAGATGCATCTTGAAATAATTTTCTTATTGCCCACATTTAAATAATTTTTTGTTGTTAATATTTTTTATGGTAGCCTTAGCCATGATTAGATGATATATTGAGTATCTAGTAGATACTAGTGATTGGCTAAAATTGTTTTTGGTCCCAGAGTAAGACTTTAAATTTCCACTTGGCTAAGAGATTTTCTTTCTTAGACATAAGGAAACATGTTAACTACTCAAAACTAGAAGCATCTAGCATATTCTAATAAACTATCCACACAAAAAAATGGTATGCCAATACCTAAGAAAAACCTAACCTAATCAGGTAGCTTCTGGCAAATTGAACTACTCTTTTTTTCTTTAGTCTAGGCAGAAAAGGATCGAGTTGTAGGCGTGTCAGCTTTGTGGCTCCATTTCGCAGACTCAAAGTCATAAATGTATACACACTTCATCAAAGTCATGTTGAACGAATAGAATCCACCTATAAGAACCAACTTCTGATTCACAGCAATGCACTTAGACCATGTTGTTATTCCAGCAAAGAGGGGATCATCAATGGGAGGTAGCCTTTCCCAAGTTCCCTTCACATGATCATGAACCGTTATGACGAAAGCAAGATGAGCCCTTAGATTTGTTTGAATCAAGCACAATAGTTGCTCGCTCGTTCCAGATATCTTTCTGTCCGCATAGAACTTACGACAACACACGATAGCCTCCGAGCTTCTGCACACATATTTAAAGTCATCCTATAATATGTAAGGAACTCTTAGCAAGCACTTTCGAACAAGATCGTCTGGAATAACCTCCATTAGAGCACTTCAAACACACGTATTTCCCCAATCAAGTTCACCCAAATTTTTACCAAACATGAAAGTGAACGAAAGTGGAAAATATGAAAGTGGAGTTAAATATATAATGTGCATATGTTGGGCATGACTAGTGGTAACCTAATTTCTAGCCAACTAGAAAGGAACTTCGATTTGTCCATTAATAAACCACATTATATGGTATTTATTCTCATTATAGAAATATATTAATTTTTTAACTCATAACATTTTTATAAGTTTTGTATTGATTTTGAGTCTACACGACCATGTTTTAGGTAAATTATCTAAAATCATATTTAAATAATTTTAGATAATTTAAATAATTTTGGGTCTCATACATCAATTTGGTATTTGGTTTGATCATGATCTTAAAAATAGATTATTATTATTATTTAAATAACTTAACTATATCATATGGAATTAATTAGGGAAGTAATTATATTTAAAAATTATTTAAATAATTTAATTATATCATATGCAATTAATTAGTGGAGTAATTTTTAATAGAGCCAGGTACTTCATTCAACTCAATTCAATGTTATACTTTCAATTCACTTAATGTTAATTCATTTTCACTTTTCTCATATTCAAAGCTATCCAACTTCCATGTTGTGTTCTCTATCTCTTGTTATTAACTAGAAATTTGAGGATGATTAAAAATTAACATCCCAAAAGGGGAATTTGAAGATATTGAGGAAGAGGTAGAGAGTTATATTCACCGATAGGCTATCCATAGGCATTGGTTTCTTGCGAGTGAAGTTATATTCTTCCAAATTATTCCCAAAAGGAATTCAACAAATTGAATTTTTTTTCCTACATTGAAGGGCATTAGAAGGGATGAATATCCAGAGGGGCTATTAAGAAAACAAGGGTAAGACATTCCTTGTGTTGTGTAGGGTAGTGGAAGAAAGTGCCATGGCTATTTGATCACTGGATTATAGGAGAAAATTTCTCATACATAAAGAGTTTTTTGGACCATCTTTGGATAAAGATAAGTTTTCTATCTTTATTAACAAATTTGCAATTGAAAGCTATTTTCTATTATAAATTTACATGGATTATGCATGTTGCATGTGGTTATGCTTAATTCAAAACAACTACAGTTGATTGCAATTAATAATCAATTCTTGTTAATTTTGTTTCATTTTTACTATTGCAAGTTATACCTGCATTTAAATGAATTTTGGGCCTCCGGGGAAGAGCACATTTGTGTTATTATGGTGAGATAGTCTATTGAGGGTTGACATTTTAATGATATGATTGTGTCTCCTTGTATCATGAATGGGGATTCCATAGTGTTGTATCCGACCTTTATTTCAATGTTCAAAAAATTTGGGCAATTGTACACAATAGGCTTCATAGTTACATGTAGTTAATTAAGAACCATTAGTTATTTATGACAAAAATTAGTTAAAAACAATATCGACTTTGAAATGAATTGTTCAAGAAAACTTACCTTCAAAAAAAATCTCTTTGATATAGGAAAAAATTGTTTATGAAAACCTCCACTTTCAAAAACATTTGTTGAAAAAAATCTTTAATTCAGAAAATGTTGCCACAATAACTGAAAAATGACGAAAATTTTGCCCCCCAAAAGATAAAATAGCGAAAATGTAGAGTGAGATTCTTATACAAATGTGTTAAAATAATTTCGACTGAAAGAATTATATCTTTCTACGTTGAATCGTTGCTGCAGTTTTTTTCCGGTCGATGGATGTTTGATTACCCACTTTTTGGTCGAAAGTTAGTTATTCCTTTAAAACTAACTTTTATCGAAAAAAGACTAATTGTTCGTTCGAAAACTTGCACCTATGATACTTTTCATAAAACCGTGGAACTAATAATAACATTTTTAGAATTGAATGGACTTTCATTTGATACAATTTGTATGCAATTTAATTGTTTTTTAGTAATTTTAATTAATTTTATAAAAATTGTCTATATATTATTTTTAAATGACATAATGATTCAGTAAAATGAAAAATCAATATCTTCAATAATACACTCTCGAAAATTATGGAAAATTTACACTACATAACGTTTTAGTGTTCTCTTCAAAAGCATATTTTTAGATTTTACTTTTAAATCAAAATTAAGGCACATATATGGAGTCTCATTAAATGTGTTTAAAATATGGAAATTTTTCAGATTGGTTAAACTTTAAAAATGTAGTAATTATGATATTCGTCCGTTAAATTCAAAACTATAGTTATACTTTAATAGAGTCTGTTTATATTGTTGCAACATATTTCATTTTTCATATACAAAATTTTAATAATGAGTACATTCACTTCTAAAAACATAACTCATTATCAATCCCTTCTTTTTTAAGGAACACATTGTCAAACAATCGCTAAATTGACATATCAAATGCAAATAAAACAATTTCAAAAAATAGTCAATAGAAATGTAACGACCCTAAATTGATAAATAGATAAAGATTATCAAGTAAGATTTAATTGAGGGATAATTGTCGTTAACCCACTAATAAATTAACTATTGATCACATTTAATGACCTGTGAAATAAAATGAAAAGATCAATGAAAAATGATATAAAAATGGTGGCGTATGCAGAGAGGGATATCCATGGATCTCGAGAAGATAAAATATTAACTCATGACGAAGGACGGAGGACGGAGGGTGGTTGTGAAGTAAATGCGTGAGATGGTAGGGAGGAATAAGGGACGGGAAGAGGGGGATGGACGCACCATTGGACCGGGGGAGGGGGAATGGATGCTATGGACTGACTGTATTGGACAGAACAAAGATTTTTCTGAGGACTTTTGGACTTGCTGTGAGCACAGCGTTTTGGCACTGTGGATTTTATTCAGGGGAGGCACTGAGTTGCTGGAGGTTTTGGGCACGGAGGGCCAGGATATCCGTAGATATCCTGGAGGTAGGTAGTTTTCCTAGTTGGCAGGGAGGATAGTAGTTTTGGGAAGTTATTTTCCTGTTTGTGGTAGGATTGATCTGAGGTGCAGGTAGTAGAAAGGCAGCAGCAAGGCACAGAGGCAACATGAATTAGCATCAGAACCAAGTACTTGGTTAAGTTATGTATTTATTTCTTTCTGTCATGATTTCAGTATTTATTGAGAATTCTAAGTTGTTGAAGTTGCTGTCATGAAAATCAATATTATGCTAGTAAGTTGTTCTTTCAGTTTACTTAATAAAATGTTTATGAAACTTAATGATGTTTAGAATTATATGGGCATTACATATGGTATCAGAGCCTCTTAGTTCGAAATCTGGGGCCTAAGGGCCGAAACCCAGAGTGTTAACTCCATCCACGCTTAACCTATAAGAAACACACGATTAGTTTGACTAAATAGGACCGATACAGTGTGGTATCCAAGCTGTTAAGCACTAAAAAGAGAAGTCATATCTTAATTTTTTCGTGAGCAATGTTGTTAATGAAGTTTCGGGTAGCATAAACACCTGAAACCGATGAAAATGTTGTGGGAAGCTTCTGTCGAAGGCTTGAAACTGGTAAGATCCAATAACTACACAAATTATACTAAATAAAATGGAAAAGACATTTGCGAGACCTTAAAAAGGCCTACCTTACCTCTAACTTACCTAAATGGGAACTGTCGATGCGCAGGCTGAAAAAGGAAATTTAGCAGACTTATATTATGTAGGAACAGTGAAACTAGTTGCCCGTATTAGCCTCGGTGAATTTTAAATAATGTAAAAATTTCAAGAACCATAGACCTATATAAAATTTCAATCGTGCCAAAGAGAGAAATTTTTACATTACGTAATGTTTCATGCAAATTAATTATTATCTCAAAGACGAGTTATCTATTACACGGGAGAACGGATCTGCATCGTCGGATCTCAGACGAAATCCCGTTAGCCGTTAGATCTAGACAAGTTGCACGGGGTTTAAGCCCTAGCATGCATAGGAGGAGTCATCAGGAAATCTGAGTCATCGGGGTTTTGTGAAGTTAGAAAATCGAGACCTTGTGGTTCTCGAAATCCCGAGAACGGATCCTAGCCATTGATCTCGACAGGACACATGTCAGCGTTTTGGGAGGCATCAGGATTTTACCATCGGAGATTTTAGGAGTGTAGGACCGTTGCATAAGGAAATCGCGATTCGTGATTTTTCGATAGGATCAGAGCCGTACAAATAGTAAGGACACGTGGATAGAGATTCTGAAGAGTCGGGCATTGGGAATCAGAGTTCCCAGAGACAAGAGACTTGTACATGTGAAATCGCGATACGCGATTTCCCGATTGGATCTAGACCATCCATCGGAGAGGATGCGTGGCATGAGATCCTAGTGAGTTGGGGCATTAGAGTTTTCATGGGTAAAGAAATTGTGCAACAGGAAATCGCGATCCGCGATTTCCCGACGAGATTTGAGCTGTCCGTTCACACGGGATAGGTGTCAGGGATCAGACGAAAGTCGCAGATCAGGAAATCGGAGTTCCTGAGGACAAGGAATTTAGGACATCATAAGTCCCGAAACCCTGAGAGTCAATCAGGACCGTCCATCTGTATGGATAGGTGGCAACCATCGAGAAACCATCGGTGTTTGGCCCCATCAAAAAATCGAGAATTTCGAGGACATAATGTTTAGGCACTTTGAATTTGCGATCTGCGAAACCCCGATGAGTGGGGGCTAGCTGTCGTCACGACAGAGAAGGAGGACAGAGGCCTAGTGGAGGCCAGCTATCAGCCAACCGAAGTTTGGGATATCGGGATTTTCGAGGATATGGAACGCTCACAACAGGAAATCGTGATCCGCGATTTCCTGACTGGATCAACACCATCCATCAGCGAGGACGCGTGGCGAGAGATTCCAGAAAGTCGGAGTTCGGCATATCGGAGTTTCCAGAGTCGTGAAACTCTTACAAAATGGAATCATGATTCATGATTTCCCGATACAATCAAGGCCGTCCATCTGAGGGACAGGTGGAAACCATCAAGAACCGTCGGCGGCAGGCCCCATCGGCATATCGAGAATCGACGTATCGGGGGTTTCAAGGACACGAAACCCTTGCATTATGAAACCACTATATGCAAATTCTCGAGACCATCGTAGTCGTTGATCCAAGGGACGCGTGTTCGAGGATCTGAAGGATTTGGGATATTGGCATTTCGGGTTTCCCGCACATGAAGGAATCATGACCGGAGAAGACGTGAAATCCTAAAATGCGATGGGTCCCACAACCATAGCGTTTAAGTGAGGACAGGTGTCGAAAGGTCCAACCTTACCGGGAGTCAATGACAGGTGGCATCGGAGATCGGGGAATCGGGAATCCTAAGGACGTGCGTTCATTGACATCGCAAACGCCGAAACCCCAAATCCCGATAGGGTGATACAAGGCCACGGTCACGGAGGCAAGTCATATGGACCAAGTGCATAGAGAAGGGGCTAACGAAGAAAAGAACCCCTCGGGAAACTTAAGCACAAAATCCCGATAGGAAAATAAGTGGCCACGGTCCTGTGAACATGGTCATATAGACCAAGGTATAGTCAGTAAAGGGCTAACTCTTAGAGACTGAGCCCATCGCGAATCGGGAATTGGAGAGGTAAGGGGATCGTGACTGTGAAAATTCCGAAACCCCGAGCTCCGATACAGAGTTGGGGATAAGCCACGATAGGTGCAGAGACCGTGACGAGGGGAGATAAGGCCTGTGGATTGGGGCATTCGACAGTGAATTCCAAAGGAAATTCCAAAGAGCCGCTTAGGCTCAGTCGATGAAATTGAACGATCCTGTATACCTATAAAACTATATATATTTACACATATAACTACATGCATATGCACAGATGAACAAATTTATAAAGATAAACGAAATAAATTGAAGGCAGAGCACCAAAATCCGTACAAAGATGGAATTACAAGAAAAACATTTTGTTCAAAAGAGAAATCACCATTCATTACCACAGCGTAAGGAAAGTTTGTGCAATTTCTTAATTCGAATAACCCGCATTCTTCATGAAGGTACTGAAACTATGCACAACTGGCGAACCGAATCGTACCTCTTACCATAGTTGAGGGTGAGCTCCGCAATGTGTACAGATAGGGGGATGATTCCCAATATTTCAGAGAGACTGGACTCCAGGTTCTAGATCTTGTCAGTGGCCATATCACTGTACTCGGTTACTGTAAAACAAACTGGAGCATATACAACAATACCCAGCACTAGAAAGGTGCTCTGAACAATGGTGAGGATGTGAGCCATGGCAAGGGAGATTCTGGAAACCTCTGAGCAGAGCAGAGGCAAAGCTATGATGGACAAAGACTGCTACAAGGCAAGTCCTAGCGGATGAGAAAGCGAGACAGAGGAAGGATGCGTAGAGAGTTGAAAGGCTGACAGGTGGAGAATGATGAGGTTAGATATGAGGGAGCTTGAGGAAGCCAAACGAGCACGTGGAACCCATGCGTGCCCAAATTTTGTGTGCACGTTTAAACTAATTTTTTATATATATTATAAATTATTAAGAATAATATAAAATAAATTAAATAATTTGGTATAAATAATTTTATATATAAATAAGGTTAAGTTAGTATAAATTAATGAAAGGTTAATTGGGTTGAAAATTACTTAAATTAATTAAGTATTTATTTAAATATAAGGTTCACCTACCTTAAAACTTGATGTTGACCAAGCTTAGATGCTTAATCCTAACCCAAACCTAGACAATTCCCCTGATGGAGTAATGTCTGTTTACAGACAAGTAAAGAAAACTTATGCCTAACCCTGTTTCTGAGCTAAGTAGCACCAATTTGAAACGTCCTGGAACTCACCCTGATAGCTTTGGGTGATGCATATTAAGTCATACCAAATGGCCAGGACTCGAAGAGGTCGAGGCCGGGGAGCATCATCATGGGCGCCACCCATGCCACCAATGCCATCACCACCACCAACACCACCAGCACCACCAGCATGACCACCACCATCGCCCGAACTAGCTCTCATACTACGCAAGTTAGAAGCTATTAACGAGACTTTAAAAGGGTTCCAACCAGCAGGGACTGAAGTGGAACCCCCACCATCTGGAATGGGTAATCCAGAAGCATCAAGGGATTCAGGGGGAGGACTTCCACCTGAAGACATCACTCGAGAGTTGCAGAAAATCAAACTTTCGGAGTTTGCCGGGGGTCGCACCAGTGAACGCGCGGAAGCATGGTTGGAAGGCATGACAAGGTGTTTTGCCTTAAGGGACTATGCGTCCAATTCAAAGGCAAAG